>PVIY010043637.1:0-20178 GCA_004026745.1 Myrmecophaga tridactyla
ATTAAACCAACAGGAAACTAAAAAAGTTGGAGATGATGTGGAGATATTGGGACACTTAGGCACTGCTGGTGGGAATATATAATGGTACAGCCACTACGGGAGATAGTCTGGTGGTTCCTTAGGAAACTAAATATTGAGTTGCCATATGTCGTGGCAATAGCACTACTTGGTATATACCCAGAAGAGCTGAAGGCAGTGACACAAACAGAGATTTGTACATCAATGTTCATAGCAGCATTATTCATAAGCATCCAAAGATGGAAACAATCCATGTGCCCATCAACAGATGAGTGGATTAACAAGATGTGTTACATACATACAATAGATTTTATACAGAAGTAAGATGAAATGACATCCTGAAGCACATGATAAGATAGATGAAACTTGAGGACATAATGGTGAGTGAAATAAGCCAAACACAAAAGGATAGATACTGTATGATTCCACTTTTATGGCCAAGATAAAAGTAAAATCAGAGGTTTATAATACAGAATACAGGGAGCTAGAGATACATGGAAGCTTGAGATGGGTGAATGATTAGCTAATGAGGTTGAACTTAAATGTAAGGGAATAGACAGAAGTGAAGGCGGTTCAGTAGTGGGTCTATACGTAATATCACCATATTGAAGGTGAATATGACTAAAAGGGGTTGTATCGACTCATGTGACCTAACGATTAACACTACAAACATAAATAAGTTCTTACATGAACTACTGCAAACATATGAATCTTGTACAAAAGTTTATAACTTCAGGGTATAGTGGGGAAAATGCTATTCCATGCTATGGGCTATGTTTAACAGGAAAACATCAATAGGACAGCAGCAATACCAGGGGTACATAATGGAGGGATGGACAAGAGTTAGGGGAAGTTTGGAGTTTCTATTTAGTGAGAGTCTGTTTATTGGGTATCTTTCTCTTGGGAACAATAAAATTATCTAAAATTGAGATTGCTCATGCACTATTGACTGTAGACATTATGCATGAGGCCCAGCAGATTGAGATGGCTGAGAGATCCACTGGCTGAGAAGTAGACTGATGAACGAAGGTATATACGTGATTGAACGTTGTGCAGCTACAAAAAGGAATGAAGCTGTGAGTCATGCAATGATGCGAATGAACCTGTGGGAAATTTGGTGAGGCAAAATAAGCTAGAAACAAAAGTGCAAATACTGTATGATCTCATTTAGAAAACACTTAAAAGGAAACTTGGGCTTAGATCGTAAGTCTTTATAACTGTCACATTTAGTCTGGAGCAGTCATTGCTGGTTTTGGGTTTTGGGAAGCTGTTTTATATATGTATAAACTGGTATTCAGAGATAAGAATGAGGCTGATCAGGTCAAGATTAAGGTAATTCAGAATACAGGGGTAAGGAAGACATTGTCTGTGTTTTAGAACTTCACCTATTTGAGATCAAAGAAAGGTTTCAGAACCTAAAAAAAAGTTAGGTCCAGAACTTAAATTTTCCATAGCACATTATCTAACTTAGCCTGCCTGAGTAGATCATTTTAAAAGTCCAAACACAGGGGGCCCAGAATAAGAATGCAGGCCTGTAATCCTATATAGCTTTATGTAATGACTGGATACATCCCAGAGTATATTAAGCAGACAGTCAAAAAGTATTGTCAGGACAGTACCCAGAAGATGGTGGAATCAAGTAGATCGAGATCAGCCCTGCTCCAAGGAAAAGTTAGAGAAGGGACAGGAGGGCAACTGAAATGGAGATTCCAGAGTGCAACTGACCTGGAAGAGTCGAGAGTCTCCTGCACCACATAGGGCAGCCGTGGTTGCAGAGGCTGAGGAACTGCAAAGCAGAAAACTGGAGCCTAACATGGAAGCCGGGAGCATGCAGGAGTGCAGGACAGAGAAATGGGGACTAAGAAGTAAGCCAAACCTGCTACCCTCACCAGCGCTGCCCCGTGATGCACGATGCACCCCACACCCCATGCACCCGAGCCCCATCACCGGCCCCCACTCTCCGTGGTCCAAGCACCCCCGCCCCACCAACCCCCAGTGCGCATACCCACCGCACACCCCCACCCCAAGTGCAGCCCAACCCACCTCACCCTTCCCTACCTCCCCCTACCAGCTCCATGCAGGCTGTCGCCAGCACGTAAAGGCTGCAGGCACTTACTCCATACCCAGGCTACACCTGTCCTCAGCCCATAGAGTCACACAACCCCACCATAAACATCAGTTTACAGCACTCCTAGACGTGCGCATGGTACAACCCCCAGTCACGCCACCCCAGCTTAGGAAAAGCGCTGATCTGCACAGCCAGGTCACATCTGCTCCCAGCCCATGCAGGCATAATGCCTACCCACTGCCATAGCTCTGTATATGCGCACAAAGGGACCCCGCACCCTAGACCAATGCACACCAGGGTAACACCCCCCAAGCCCATGCATCCTCACAACCACATCCTCCCTGCCATGGGGCACCCACATCCATAAGCACCAGCCTGACATCCCTAACCCACACCTATACCTGCGCTGCAATGCATCACAGCACTGCTGGCCCCCTCCCCATGCCCTGCATCCTGCTACACACCCATCCCACAAACACAAGGCTTTAGAGTACTGCAGGAAATCAACTCCCAAAGTGAACAATCAAGATATTTACCTGCAACAAAAGCAACATAAGATCACTAAGTATATCACAATGTAGACAGACATAGCTCAGCCTAACAACCGAATTAAAACACCAGAAGAGACACAGACGTTGGAACAACTAATCAAAAATGTACATATAACTTACTAAATAAAATAAGTGGGATGGCTAATGACATAAAGAAGAGCAAGAAGACAGCAGAAGAACATAAAGAGGAATTTATTTCTATTTATTTCTATTACATGTAATAAATGAAAATTTATTGCATGGAAAATAACATGTAAGTGAACAAACTCCTAGAAATATACAACATTCATGCTGCTTCTCTGGAGTTTTTAATTACTATTAAAAGAGATCAGTGAGCAGCTACCATCAATAAAATAGTCTGAAGCTGCCTCCAAATTTAACATTGTAGGAAATTTTAAGGAAACCATTATACTGAATGTTTCCTTTTTTTGTGAACATGCTTTTAAAGATGGGTTTAACTGTAACATTAAGACAAGTTCATACACAATACAAAAATAACCCAAACAAAACCAAATCCTACAACGCAGTGAACAATGTATATATGCTCAGAAATTTCATGAAATATGCTTGAAGATGGATTTTTGTTCTGTCTGTTTCACTGAAATGTGCTTTTGAGAGATCATTGGGCAATCCATATACACTTACAAAAAGCCACATTATTCTATTAACTCAAATTGGATTTCACAAGTTAGTAACATAAATGCTTTGACAAAGCACAGTAAGTGCATCTTCTTATTTTCCATCTTCATACAATGTTAATTTTTGGTTTTCATACCTTTTAAAAAATAAAAATAGCCAATTATTTAAGCAATATGTACGTTTATATTTTTGGTAGTGGCTCATATTGTAAAAGAAACAACTTTTTTATGATTTAGCTCAAGTTCTGGTGAAGAGGCTTACAGGAATTAGCTAATAACAAAAATAAACAGAAGCACATTCAAGATACTGTTTTACATTGGTAACAAATGGAAATTCTTTGAAGACTAATGAAGGTAGGAAAAAAAACATTAAGTGAGAAATTTCAAGTACTCATGTTTATATAGCATTTCAAAAACTGTTTACTTTTAAAGAGGTAAGTGTCTGTATGCATTGATAGCAATGCAATACATAGTTTGTGATCACTTGAAAGAAGACAAATACCCACAGGGAAAAAAAACTGTATTTTAAATGTATCTAAATTTACTTTCAGTCAATAGTCCAGTAACATTCTCCCCACAATACAGTGCTCCCTTTCTATAAGGCTGTTCCTGAGAACCAGGCAATTTAGGAATGAGGGAGTTAAGAGAGCAACTGCTTGCATTTTGAACCAGGTTAAATAGACAATATCACTTTTGCTTCCCTCTTAATGTGCCAATAATTGTGTTTTAAAAATATGCAAATCTTCAAAAAAATATGCAAATCTTTAAAAAGTTACCATTTCCTGATTTCTTTATTATCTGTAACCTTTAGAAATTAATCTCATAAAACTACAAAATTAGCAAATGTCTTGAAATCAGTATATAAAATACAAATTACATCTAATTTCAAGCTCTCATTTGTTAATATAACAATCAATCTTTTAAAAAGCTCACTCCAATGGTTCAGTGGTAGAATGCTTGCTTTCTATGCAAAAGACCCAGGTTCCCAGACCATGCACCCAAAAACAAAAGGCCACTCCAAAGATAGACTTCCACTATTTTTTAAAATTGGAAACTGTTCCTTTTCATTTAACACCCACCCCCACACCCCAATCTTAAATCACATCATTTAATTGTCTTGTTCAAGGACATTTCCAAGGTGAGATTTTGTATTTTGCTCCCATCCTTTTGATTATCAGAAAACCCATGCTTTCCTTTGTTGAAGGAATTTGGTCCTGTAGATACTATATCCTTTCCAATACTCTTCTTCCTCATCTCTGCTTCTGGAAGCATTTCTTCTGGTTCATTATCTTCATCTTCATTAAAAGCTACTGCTACTGAAAGGGTTTTTGAAGCAAGAGTTGGAACAGTTTCTTTAGGACTTGATCCAAGTTTGATGGATATGGCTGAAGCTTCCTTTGTTGTCGGACGACCTATGGTAAATTCAAACTTGGAGATCTTCGTGGGCTTTGCTGGGAGGCCTTCAGCTTCTTTGTCAGCTGATCACTTTTCTCTCCTGCAGCTGATCTTTCCCCTCCATTAAGGGAAGAAGCAGTCTTAGTTTTCACAGGTTTTTCCTGTTTCTTCTTCAGGCCCTCCAAAGGTTCCAGCTCACTGCAGCTTTTCTGGCTTCTCCTCTCCCACCTTCCATTCTGCCATTTCCCTGCCACCGGGACACAATTTTGCATCGTTTTTAACATTAAGTTGTAGTTATGCAAACAAAACACAAACATATTCTCCTCTCTACACTGTCCCTAGCCTCAGTCTGTGCCACAGTAGAATTTATGACAAGAATTATTACTCTGACAAAGAGGGGCATTTCATAATAATAAAAGATTCAACACATCAGGAAAATATAAACATTGTAAATATGGGCACACGTCACAATTAAATCTCCATGTTCGTGAAGTAAAACTTAATACCTATCTCAGATATAACCACGTAAACAAGGAGGGGGCAAAGTCACTGTCTTCTGATTTCCTCCAACTCAGTTCCTACCACTTTATGCAGCTGAGGTGACAGCTTTAACTGCTGTTTCAATCGGATGCCTATTAGTTTGGTTCACCCAGAGCATGTTCTCCCTCTGAATATCCAGCCTTATATACATCAACTGTGTATGTTTCTAGTACACAGTTGATTACTAAGGAGTATTTTTGAATGAAGACATGAACAAATGAAAGACAATTCAGCCACACATGGAGAAGAAAGAGCATCATATATATATATATATTTTGGGGGGATTGCATGGTCTGGGAATTGAACCCCAGTATCTCGTATGAAAGGTGAGCATTCTATCACTGAGCATCATATATTTTTAGTATTGTTAAAAACTGTGCCAAATCCCAAAAGTACACTTTTCCAGGCTGAGTTCCTAGATATGTTAATAGGTATTCAGTGAAAAACAGGAATTTGGTTCTGAAATTTTATCCTGTCTGTTCTTGGGTATTCTCAATGACTTTCAAAGTGTTTAAATCTGTTTCCCCCCTTTTGTAAACTTATTTGACAAGAAACTTTTTTAATATCTTGAGGAATAAAATAATAATATCTCAGAATCTTGTTTGGGATATGTTAGGATAGTTCTGAGGGATTGGTGTGGTATGAGCCTGAAGTGGTGGTTTATGGAGCACACAAGTTTACTGGTGTAAAATGCTGAGGAATTTGAACTTTATTATGCAGACTATATAAACCATGGTTAGATTTTAGAGAAAGAAGTTACATTGTCTCATATGCATCTGATAAATATGCCAGCAGCAGTGTAGAGGATGCATTGGAGGGCAGCCAGGCAAGAGGTGGAGGAACAAGTGGGAAGTTAGTGGCAATGGTCGAGGTTATAGGTGATGAAGTCATGCAGTAAGATTCTGATAAGAAGAAAGGGGGTGAGGGGTGAAATTAAGAAAACATACTTAGTAGGTAGAATTGAGACATCATCCTGACCAATTGCATTGAAGGATGACAGAGTGGGAAGTATCATGGAAACTTTCCAGCTTCTTCTTAGAGAATTCGGCAGGTGTTGGTGACATTCATCCTAACCGGGAAGAGGGAGAAAACACCTGGGGAAGAGCTTGAGTTTAAGGACCCTATGAGAATCCAATTGGAAATTCAGATGTGGGTATGAGAAGAGAGTTCTGGGCTTGATGTGCAGAGTTGGGGGTCACTGGCATATTGAAGAGAAGTCACAGGTTTTGGTGTGGTCACTCAGAGAGAGTTGTAGAGTGAGAGTGAAGTGGGCAGGAGATGGAACCATGGGCATCATCAACATGTAAGGGGCAAATGAAGAAAGAAGACACTGAGAAGGAAGAAAGAAATAGGTAGAGAAATCAAAAGGATGATATGGGGAGGCCAAATTTGTGGTAGAAGAAAAAATATAACCAAATCTATAAATGGTGCTGCTAAGCCAGGAAGAAAAGATGAATGATAAAGGAAAGTGGCTATTGCATTTGAGAACTTTAACGTAATTGGTAATTTTAGGAGATCAGTTTCAGTGGAGTGGTTGGCTGGTGTGTGGCAAGATCACTTTGAGTTGAATTAAAGATAAGGGAATCTAGACAGGTAATGGATATGACTCTTCTAAGAAGCCTAGTTCTGAAAGGAGAGAGAGAGAGTGCAGTACTTAGATTGGTGGGGACCATGACCCAACTAGGGGAAGATGTTCTCTTAGTGCTGTATGAAACTTTAAGAGAGAAGGTAACATGCTTTTTTGTCAAAAAGATGCCAGAAAGAGGGAGAAAGTGACATCAGAGGGGATTGGGCATGTTTATTAGGAGGCAGAATGAGAAGCAACATATTCAAGGCCAACTACAAAGGCCTAGCCATATTTTCTTACTCTAATCTCTTGTTGACCATTCAGTAAATGTCCCTAAGACAGAATAGTTAGGATAGATTCAGTGAATTGGGTAGAGGTATCTTCTTACCCTTTCATGTACTTCCTATCATGGTAGGTTAGACATAAGTAAGTATCACTTGCCCACCAATAAGCGTTACTCACTGTGCTGCTTCTGCCCTGCTCCAGCCTTACCACAGTCTTATTCCCCAGGTCCTTTCCATGCATGGTTTCTAGAAATAAAATCCACATTTTTTGTGTGTCCCACCAAGGCCCCTTGTGCCTTCTGTGTAACTTTCCAATTGTATACCCAAACACTGCCCTACTCTCTCTTCTATTCCTTGAACTGGTGAAGTGCTTTGCCCCATCTGGACATCTGCTCTCCCTATGACTGCTGCCAAGAATCCTCTACCTTAGCACTTTGCATGGCCAGCTGCTCATTATTCAGTTCTCAGCCTGAATGCCACATCATCTCCTCACATGAAATAGGTACATGTAAACACCCATCCTTTATTATTGATAATAATACTTTTACATCCTTCAAATCCCTGAGTGGAACAATGGCCATCATTTCTTGCTTGAAACCAGGGTTGTTGGGGTTAAAATACCATGGAGGTGGCCATGATTTACCAAAATGCCAGGAAATCTTAAATGTACAGCATTCCAGACTGTGAAGTGAGTAAGAGAAAAATTAAAAAGATTTATTGCTATGCTCTTTCAGGGATACTTGTACTGGTTTGCAATTGTTACGTATCACAGAAAAGCCATGTTCTTTTAATCTGATCTTGTCATTACAGACCTCCTGTGACCTTTTGATTAGGTTGTTTCCATGGATATATGACCCATCAGTTCAAGGTGGATCTTAATCCTTTCCTGAAGCCTTTATGAAAGACAGCCATTTGAAACCAGAGCTGATATCGACAGCAGAGAGACAAAGCCAAGCAAAGGGCAAAAAGGGATAGAAATGCCCCAGAGCTGCTCAGAGCAGAATCACAGGAAACAGAGAACTCAGGGAGGTTCCCTCAGAGGAGCAAGAAAGGACCTGCAGATGTTTGGAGAGAAAATCACTGTAATCAGAAGCTGAAAGTAAAGCAGCCAGGAGCAGAAGATCAGCAGACACCTGTCATGTGTCTTCCCAAATGACAGATGTGTTCCAGATATCATCAGCCTTTCTTGAGTGAAGGTATCCTCTTCTTGATGCCTTAGTTTAGACATTTTTGTGGCTACAGAACTGTAACTTTGTAACAAAAAAAAATCCCCTTTGTAAAAGTCAATCCATTTCTGGTATATTGCATTCCAGAAGCTTTAACAAACCAGAATAATAGTGTTGAGCAAGGCTGAGACCTCATATTCACATTAAGCCTAAAATTCAGATATTGACATTATCTCTAAGTGAGACCGTACATTCTTTAATTTTGTTTATTGATAGGTTATTTAATTAGCTTTAAAATGTGCCAGAATATAATCCTTCTTTGGGGAGTTTTTATTTGTTAGTTTTTTGCATATGTAGGTCTCTGCACACCTATGGGTTCCTCTGCCAGCTAGAAGGAAAGGGCAGCTTCAAAGAAAGGTGTTTGAATAGCTGAGATCTCAAACCTATGAGTGCTCTGTAATTCAGGCCACACGCTACAACTGTGACCAAGGGGCTCTGCACCCAGGGAGGGACCCCACCAGGATCCAAGTTCTTAGGAGAACATTCCTGCCGGTACTGTACAAGGGCAGGAGAAGGAAAGATGGGGATAAATAAGGAGATCACAGTCTGTACGGGAACTGTTTCACAGCAGAATGTCGACAGAATGTTGTTTGGCTTGTGCCTAAATCAATCATTTTCCATAAAAATGAATTCTTACCATTTTAAAGAATAAGTGAAATACATGGAAAATCTGATTGAAAAAAAGTCAGGCAATTTTTATACTTATGATAAAAAAATCAGGCTAATTTTACACTGTTATGATTGCAAATCATCCATCTATAGAGATAGTATAACTTTGATTCATTCAGTTTTATCTTTTGCACTTTACATTTAGTGAATAGAATCTGGGCATTTATGTACTTATTTTACTGAATATTATTATTTTTAAAATAATACCCTACAATATGAAGTATTCTTATGATTTCATTAACATTGGAAATCCCTGTTCAGTTTTGAAGTTAAATGTTTTAACATTATTTGTCAGGTACATCCAAAATCTCTCCTAATCAATATAAGGCTAAACAATGTTTCTGAGGTGAATGTCTGACAAAGTCTAGATAAAAGGGTCTTAATTTTCCCTTTGTTTCAAAAACGAAAGTTTCATGCTATTGCCTTCTCTCTAATAATCTTATTTCATACTGGGAATGTTTATGTTTATTTTTGTGCAAAGCACAAATTGGATCACACTTTTTATTGTCATAGATTTCATTTGCCAAGCTCTGGGAACCAGTTCATTCAAGGCAGTGGGGAAAGGATGCCTGCATCATTCCTAAATTAACCCAAACTAAGTCAAGTGAAGCATGAGAATTCAGGAAGGTGTAAAATGTATCAACAGCTCAATTGGTTAACCCCAACCCAACTCTCTCCTTCAGTCAATTTGGGGAATGAGAATGAAGTGCTGTTCCCAAGGGGATCCTGAGGTTCAAATATATGGCCTATTGCAGTCATATTTTTGGTGGGATTCTCATCCTATGTCCCCCAACTGGCCCTATCACAAAAGAAAAAACGCTATAGGACCTTAGTAGCCACATTGGTACTTCCTGATCATGCCCCTTTTGACAACACTAAGTACACAAATGCCAATCAATGTTTTTAAATAAAATTTTATTTTATGTATGTGTTTGTACAGCACATAAGCATGCATGCATGCACCCACATGCATGTGTATGTGCACACACATACATGATACCTATATGTTCTATGAACTTTTAAAAATGAGCACCTTTGCATAACACCTTGAAATCAATAAACAGAACCACTGTTGTACCGAACTGGTCACAATACCTTCCCGACTTTCTCAAAAGTAGCCATTACCCAGATATTTAACATGATAGCATGGTTTTGTAATAAAATTAAAGTAGAATTTTCTTGAGATAACTGCAATTGTAAGAAATAATGAAATCCCTTTTCCATTTTGTACACTTTGAAAAGTTTTGCCCAGTGTTAGCATTTTTGCAAAATTAGTGTATAATATTACCATCAGGGTATTGTCATTGATAAAATTCACTAATCTTATTCAGATTTCAACAGATATTTCTGTACTCTTATGTGTCTGTGTTTTAAGTTCTATTCAATTTTTTCACATAAGTAGGCTTAAGTATCCACCATCAGATTTAAGACATTTAACAGTTCCAGCACCACAAGCATCTTTCGGGTTGCTCTTCTTGTGTTGCCACTTGCTACTGGCTCCCTCCACTTTCTCTAATTCCCAGCAATCGCAAAACTGATCTCCATTTCTTAAATGTCATGTCAAAACAGGAACATATAATGCAATTATACAGTATGAAATCTTTTGGAATTGCTTAATTTGCTAAGTACTTTTCCCTGAGATTCATCCAAATTATTTTGAGTATATTAATAGTTTGATTCTGTTTATTAACGAGTATAGTATGTAGTATGTACTATATAGTAAGTGTGTAATACATAGTATGTGTTATATCAATTTGTCTCACCATTTATCCATTGAAGGACCTTTGGACTTACTCCTTTTGAGGGGTTATTACAAATAAAAATTCTCTGAATATTCATATGCAAGCTTGGTGAGTTCATAGGCTGTCATTTCTCTTATATAAATGCCAAGGAGTGATAAATCCTGAAGCTTAAGTTAGTTGCATGTTTAGGGTTTTAAGAAGCTGTCAAGCTGTTTTACAGAGTGGCTGCAACACTTCACATTTCAACCAGAAATATATAAGTAGTCAAATTGCTATACATCTTCAACTGCATTTGGTTTTGTCACTATTTCTTAGTGATAATCCACTGTGGGTTTAGTTTCAATTTTTCTTAAGCCAAATGGAATTCGATGTCTTCTCATGTGCCTATTTGCCTTCTGCATATTCTCTTTAGTGAAATGCCTGCTCATGTCTTTTTTCCATTTTCGAAAAGATTGTTTGTCACATACATGGTTTTCAAATATTTCCTCCAAGACCATTTTTTGGCTTTTCATTCTCATCATGTGATCTTTGGCAGAGTAAATATTTTTAATTTTGATGAAATCTAATTTATCTCTCTTTTGTTTTGTTATTGTGCTTTTGGTGGCATGTCTAAAAACACTTTGTCTAACTCTAGTTTCTGAAGATGTTTCATATGCATTTTTTTAATTTGTATAGTTTTTACATTTTATGCTTCAGTCCAGGATCCATTCATAATTATTTTTGTATAGTGTGCAATATTTCTTTTGAGATTCATTTTAATATGCTTATAGTTGTCTAGTTGCTAGAGCAAAATTTGTTTTAAAAGCTACTCTTCCTCCATTGAATTCATTTTGCACCTTCATTAAAAATCAGTTGGGGCAGAAGCCAGACTGAATGTCCTCATTCTGAAACTGCACCCAGATACTTTAAATCTTTTGATCTGGGGTTTAGCCCCAGCTGGGCCTGGCAATATTGCATCCATGTGGCTTAGTTCATACTACATTTTCCAGAGGTACAAATGCCTGTGCTCTGCTGAGTCATCCCAAGGAGGGCTTGAGCTTTGTCTTCTTTGGACCTAGCCCATGTCCAGAAAAAAAAAGGTTAACTGTGGAACCAATAGGCACTTGTTATTCTAAGTCATGGCCAAGGGGTTGGTGATATTTGGGGATGTGGTACTTCTTTCAAGAGGAGTTGGAATGTCTGGACTTGAAATGAAGATGTGATGTTAGAGAACAACACAATGTGGTTGCTTTGGGACTCTATTTTTAAACCAGCATTGGTCTCATTTTTGGGACAGATAAAGAGTACTGGATTGTTGAGTGAGACACACTAGGCCTACACCCAGATGTGAAGTCTGAATGCGATACAAAGGAGCTGTCACCAAAGGATGAAATTCATAAAATAAAATCATCTCGTGGGTGGTAATGGAAATAGTTATAGATTACAGCTTTAAATGTTCCACTTTTTAAGATGATTGGAAGTTTAATCATTTTCAGAAACAACAGGAAATGAAGAATATTTCATACCCATAGCAATCACCAGTAAAAATATGTCAAGTTTCAGACAACAGACATCCTATACTCTATTTCAGAGAAATTGCAATAGTCAGAAACCTTGTGTATTGGTTTGCAAAATGCTGCTGTAATGCAATATTCCAGAAATGGAATGGCTTTTAAAAAGGGAATTTAATAATTTAGAAGTTTACATATCTAAGGTCATAAATACATCCAAAATAAGGCATCCAGAGAAGGATACCTTGACTCAAGAAAGGCCAATGTCTGTCACATGGGAAGGCATGTGGCTGGCATCTGCTGGTCCTTGTTCCCAGTTCCATTGCTTCTAACTTCTCATGCCTGTGGTTTTCTCTGTAAGCACCTGTGGGCCTTTATTTAGCTCCTCTGGGACACAACTCTGAGTTTGACTTGTTTAGGATCCCATGGGAATGTCCCCTGGGATCCAAACATCCATTTTTGGGAATCTGCTCTCCCTGTTGGCACTCCAAGCATCTCCAAATATCTGTATCTCTGCTGGCTCTAAAGCAACTGTTTTCCAAGTGTTTGCATCCAAGGTTTCCCCCAAAATATGTCCCCTTTTTTAAAAGACTCTGGTAAACTAATCAAGACTTATCTGAATGGTTGGAATCACATCTCCATCTTATCAAAGCATCACATCTAAATTAGGTGTGTCACATCTCCATGGACATAATCTAACCAAAAGGTCATACCCACAATTTAGTGATAATTCACTAAATTATAGCTAGAACAGAGATATCCACGTTCTAATCCCTGTGAATAAGTTTTGTTACATGACAAGGTGAAATTAAGGTTGCAGATGGAATTATTTGGCTAACCAGCTGATTTTAAAATAACAAGATGATCCTGGTTGTTAAAGGTAAAAAGAGGTAGAGATGTCAGAACTAGAGAGATGGTATTGTGAGGAAGAAATGTCTGGTCATTACTAACTGAAATTGGAAGGAAGTCAGAGGCAGGGATAGTGGGTGTTTTAGTTTGCTAGCTGCCAGAATGCAACACACCAGAGACAGGTTGAATTTTAATAAAAGGGGATTTATTTTGTTAGTTCTTCAGAGGAAAGGTGGCTACCTTTCATCTGAGGTTCTTTCTTATGTGGGAAGGCTCAGGGTAATCTCTGCTGGCCTTCTCTCCAGGCCTCTGGGTTCCAACAGCTTTCCCCAGGGTGATTCCTTTCTGCATCTCCAAAGGCCTGGACTGAGCTGCGAGTGCTGAGATGAGGAATGCTGAGCTGCTTAGGCTGTGCTACATTGACCTCTCTCATTTAAGCACTAGCCAATTAAGTCAAACGTCATTCATTGCAGCAGGCACGCCTCCTAGCTGACTGCAGATGTAATTAGCAACAGATGAGGTTCGCGTACCATTGGCTCATGTCCGCAGCAACAAAACTAGGTGCCTTCACCTGGCCAAGTTGACAACTGAATCTAACTACCACAGTGGGCATGCTCTAGAAGTCAGAAAAAGACAAGAAAATGATTTATCCCTTAAAATCTCTGGCAAGGATTATGGACTGGATGAAACCTTGATTTAAACCCATTGAGAGCAATTTGAGGCTACCAAGTAGAACTCTAACAAAATAAACGCATTGTTTTAAAGCACTAAATTAGTGGTAATTTGCTATAACATCAATTTGTAAGAAAACATGAAATAAAAATAAGCATAAGAACAATAAAAATTGACTATTTATGTAACAGTCAAAAATACATTAATGAACTGTTAAAAGAAAGAGTAAAAAAAAGAAAAACACAAATTGCTGATATCAGGCTTTTCTTTCCTTTTATATATAAATGCTGCATTACTGCATCTCCTATAAATATTGAAAAGATATCAATATTGAAAAAGGTAGCAATAGAATAAGAAACTTATGTTAATATAATTGAAAACTGAGAGAAAATAGACAAATACCTTGCCAGAACAATACGTAATAACTGATAAAACATTGATTTGAATATCTTTAAAAATGTAGCCAAAAAGAAAATATCAGATTCATGTAGTTTTACAAATGAATGCTTAGTATTTAAGAAGATGCAACACTATTATGTGCAATCTTTTTAAGAAAACAGAAGGACCATTTCAATGGATGCTATGAGCTGAAAAAAATGCAAGTAATAATACTGACAATATTTGACAAGGACATTACAAAAAATGAAAACCAGTATACATCATTAAAATGGACAAAAACATAATTGAAACTATTAGAAAATGGAGACATGACATTAAGAAGATGGTAGAGTGAGAGACTCCAGTTTCATCACCCAGCACAATTTCAAACAAGCAAAAATTGGCAGAACCATCTTTCTCACCTCCCTGGAAAAGAGGATTACAATAACTTGGTAAACACTGATACAGGAAAACAGTACCTTGAAGTTGGTAGAGAAACTTCATGGCCCCATTGCTGGCCTTTCCTTAGCATCCTAAACACCTCTATGTGTAGACAATCTCCACTCTCAGCCCATACTGTGGTTCAGGTATGTCTGTACCAATTTGTCTGGTGGTGGTCTGGAGTATGAAAACTGACACTCATTTTGACACGTTGTCCAAGAAATTTCCCTGAATGTAGGGGCAGCTGAAACAGTGTTAGAAACAATCAATTCACAGCTGCTTTGGGCAAATTGTCCCCATGTTTAAGACATATAATAGGGTTCCTGGGACTGGGAGAAAAGACTATTTCCTAGGGGGAAGAGGGGTTTGTATAAACAGGGACATTTCTAAAGTGATGAAGGAACACACAGCGAAAAATGCATGCTCTAAAAAAAAGCAGAGTAGACCCTACACTTTCATCTTGGACTATTCTTCTGGTTCATTGTTAGAGTAGCTGAGCCCCAAATGAGAGCACTAGTAAACCAGTGCCAATCTACAAAGACAGTGAAAGATTTTTGGGGGGTGGATAGGGTGGGGTGGGAGTATTGTTGTTGCTACCTTTTGGAATTCCAGGAAATCTCTATCATAATCCTAGCTGAATGCAACCATAAGAAAATGAAAATTCACAGTCTAAATTCCAGAGTTATCACATTAAAATATCAATATGTTTGGCGAACAACAAACTATTACAAGACATTCTAAGGAACTAGAAATGATGGCCTGTCCAAAAGAGCAAGATAAGACAAAAACCATCACAGACCAGATTTTGGATATGCCATGCAAAGATCTTTTTTAACATTCTTCATGGAGTTTCCAACACTGATCAAGATGTTACTGTGAGACCTTTCAGAGTTCCATGTCTTCACAGAAATTTTGGACAACTTGCAAAAATGAGCAGACACATCTTTCTCAAAAGTATCAAGTTATATTTACACCTGACTGTATTAGTGAAATTTTAAATATACTATTATGAAATGCCATCAATAAAATTCAACATTGGGCAAAAAAAGACCAATGTAAGCCCAAATCTCTGTAAAATGTAAGAAAATCTTTTTAAAAGCTTATAAAAGGGCAGGCCACAGTGGCTCAGCAGGCAGAGTTCTCGCCTGCCATGCTGGAGACTTGGGTTCAATTCCTGGTGCCTGCCCAGGCAAAAAAAAAAAAAAAAAAAAAAAAAAAAAAAAAAAAAAAAAAAAAAAAGGCTTATAAAATAAGTACAACTAATTGCAATCTCCAAAATAAGTGGGAATATTAATATATAAGAATATAACAGTATTACATAAGACAGAACTAAAGAAAAAAATGAAAAGAGACAACAAAATTCTCCTCATGATGGTGTTTCAATTTGTAATGAACTGCTAATTTATATGCAGCTAATTACATGACAAAAATATATGATTATAAGACTGTTAGAGATTCCCCCTCACAAAGCTCCCAGTAACCAACCAGCTCCGTCTTATCTCCCCATAACAACAACCCGCATTCATGACCTACATGACTGGTCAAACAAGCCACAGTCTATGTGTCAGAATGGAACCCACTAATTCCTCTCGAGGATGAGCAAAGAAACCTATAGTTTCCTATTGGCCCTTAAAACCCCAACCCATAACCAAGTCCCACCACCTATCCAAAAATGCCACTCTCCTTACTTGAATTCCCCACCAGTCACAATATAACCCATCAACTGTACTACCCACTCCTTGCCCCGTGTAACACAGGCATGTAATGCTATATGGCGCTCCAAGAGGTGGGCTGAAGTCTATTCTTCAGACTCTGTCCGCTGAGAGAGCTTCTCAGTCAACTTGCCGTCATTGGTCTCCATGTCCTGGTGCGCCCTGTTTTTCCTAACAAAGACAAACATAAACAATAATCAGCATTTGGATAAAATAGCTAAATTATGAAATATTATAAGTAGATGAATAATTGAGGAGTCTGACTATTGACCGAAATCCTTTGTTTGATCCCTCAGCCCTGACGTTAGAAAATTACAAAGCTTTATCTGGAAGCCTAATGAGAGAAAGCTGCCCTTCCCACATCAGACGTGGTATACAGTCAGTGAATTAATGCTGTCTAGAGGGAGTTCCAGTCACAGACTCAGGAACCCCTGGCCCAGCCATGCTTACACGCATGTCTGTGCTCCTAGTCCAGGTGCCTCCATTTAGTGGACTCCATATCTGGAGTCATGGCTAAGATAGTTTCCTGGGACCTTAGCCAAGACTTCCTAGTTGGGGGACATTGACTGAGGCAATTCTCCCTATTCTGACTTTTCTGCCCTTAGCTGTTCTCTCTGTTCTTCCATCCACCCTGCCTCCCCCAGTAAAATAGGTACAATTTTGATCAGGGCTCTTGACAGAGAGACAATTTCCCCAATTTGCATTGACTGTCATCTGACCCTGCCCAGTGTAATTTTGTGGGGAACACTGGAACACTGAGAATCATTGTCTTTATCTTAATTGCACTGAAAATAAGTGCATAAAATCTTCATTATTCCTTTCAGTTTGGCTTTTTGTTCTGATTGACCATCTTAATGTGAAGCAGCTGGGCAAATTGACTTGGTGAACAGATTTGTCAATTGAACACAACTTTCTGTAAGAGCAAAAAGCATGAGTGTCCTTCAGGGCAGTTCACCAAAGTGTCTTAAAGCATGCTGACAGAGCCAAGGACACTTCACTAATGATCTTGTGGAGTGTAAATGGATATTATGGGACACATCACCCATGCAGATGGGTGTTAAGGCATTCTAGAGTATAGCATGCAGAAATATTTCAGTCCCAAGGGGTTTCTGTACATTGTTTAACCCTCAGCTAACCAGGCAGGGGCAGAGCTGCCTCCATGTTGTCTAACTGCTCAGTGGGCCCATGCAGCACTAGCTTGGGCTCCAGGCACAGCCTGGAAGTTTCTCTGCAGCATACTGTGTTGCCCACCTTTAAAATTGACCAGAAGTGGCCATACACCTCCCCCCCACCAAAAAAAAAATTGACCAGCAGCAAGAAAGCAGTGTAGGAGTCCCTATCTAACACTTCCATCAGTTCTTCCTGTATGCTGCACAGTAGACCTAGCATGGGAAGGGACTCTGCCCTACCTAGTCCCATCTTCTGGGCACTGCTGCTTCAGGAAAAGAAGACCCCCTGTCCAAATCCCCAGTGTCCTAGCCAGTGAAGCAGTTGTCTCTCCTGAGCCTACCACTACATATGGTTCTCTGTATCCCTCTCCCTCTTAAAGAAAACTTGTAGATACACAACCCTTGGGAGACCCAATGGGGATCTTGCTAGTGTTTGCTCAGTGATGTC
The DNA here is from genome assembly GCA_004026745.1 of Myrmecophaga tridactyla. Classification (NCBI taxonomy): domain Eukaryota; kingdom Metazoa; phylum Chordata; class Mammalia; order Pilosa; family Myrmecophagidae; genus Myrmecophaga; species Myrmecophaga tridactyla. The sequence continues at coordinate 17,858 of PVIY010043637.1, forward strand.
CCCTATGACTGATACAAATACAATTTACTCCATTCCTCCCAATGAGGCTAGGAATAAAGCGGAGAGCCCAGCTAACATACAACTTAAGTATTTGTTTGCCAAAATAAATAAGACTAGGGATTAATCCGAAGTCCCTTTGTCCCCAGGGAATTTGGGGGGCTCTATGCCAACCTGTGGGTTCTGTGGGGAAAGAGGAGAGAATTGTACTACTTGGGCCTTTTGGATACTGATATTCAGTTGACTGGAATCCCAGAATGAGGGGGAATCAGATAATGAGGAGGAAACTGATAATGCCCTCTAGATTTTGTTTTCAGGTTGTTCTCCCAGGCCTGTCCATGTGTGCATCTCACCGAGTCCCTACAAGCTTCCATGATAATAGCCTCCATTACTGAATCTATTATTGTATACATGAATTGACTGTGTGTGTTCCCAATCACCTTTGCTTTTAAGACATGATATTAAATGTTGCAGTTAAAAATTATAAACTTAAGTGACTCATGGGCTATGGCTAACAGCTTGACCATTTGGCTGGGCCACTGTCTAGCCTCAGACTGGCACATAAACCAATCATTCACCTCTTTGGGACAAGATGCTTGAATCAAAATTGGCTCTATTCCTAAAAATTTTGCTACCCATATGGATACTCAACAGAAAGGCCACTACATTGATGAAGGGGAATATAACCAATGAGGAGACCATACTTGTCAATTAAATATAGAATATGAATTATTCTCTAGACTGCAGCAAGCAGATTTGCAACCAATTTCCTCCTGGATCCATAAGAGATGACCCAGAGGAATTCAGACACCATAATATTCTGTGTCTGCCTGCACAAATATCCACTGTCATTAGAAGACACTGAAATAGCATGGAAAATGTTATAGTTATTAGCCATGGGCAGTTCCCACTAGCCTACATCCCAGAGATTCCCTGCTTTAGACTATGTTTGGCTTCTCATCACATCCAGTACATTCTGTTGAATCTTGTCTCCATTTGACTCTGTCTATGCATCTGGCTTAAGTATCTCCATACACTCCACTGACTTGGGCCATACTATCCAGATCATACAAGACTACATTTGTTTAAGTTCCCTGAGTACATTGCATCTGAAAATGTCTCTGGACTTTCAGCTCAAGCTACACATACATGGACCCAATCAAAGGTCAAACAATGGACTTTTCTGGTACCGGAATCACCCTAAACTCATGAATTTGGACCTGATGCAATGCCACAATGGATTCTGATACCTCAGGAATGAAATGTCTCGCTAAATGTCAAGTCACTTCTTTCAAAATGGGGAGAACCAGAATATTTGGAGAATGGGACTGGGATCCATTATTTTGACCATGACAGTAATGGCCTTCTCCTCACTTACACTTGCTCTACCCTTAATAGGTTAAATGGTGTTACCACTGTTAGGCTCTTCCGATGGAAAAAGTTGAGTGGGAACTGTCCTTGTTCATCACTGAAATTGTTAAAGATGCTACCTCAGCTTTGGAAGCACAACAGATGAGCCTCATCTCCTTGGCACGAGTAATCCTATATAACTGCATGGCTCATGATTTTCTACTGGCCAGCTAAAGAAGGTTCTGTGTGATTGCCAGTACTTCTTGTTGTACCTGGATAAAGTTACCTGGCAAAGTAAAACAGTCCATTATGAGACTATATTTCCTCTTGGATTTCTAGAGTAGGCCTTAATGGGCTAAAGGGTATATTTTCCCAGTATGGCAATATTTGGGCTAATAACTGTGTTTAATTCTCCACACAGACCTGATATCCTACTTGGAATGACTTTAATTCCAGGCCTAAGACGCTGTTGCCTCAGACTAATTATCTACTTATGGTCACAGACCCTCAATGTCCAGCTGGAGTTTCCTATGCTTCTCATTTGGGACCTGAATAATGAAGGGGTAGGTTTGAGGACTCTAGGTCTTGGGATAAATCTTTTGTGTGATTTTTCTAGACTAACCATAAGTAATTACAAGGCTTTGTCTAGCAGTCCTCATGGAAGGAAACTGCTCTTCCTACAGCAGGCCAGGTTGCACAGTCAGTCTGTTACAATTTTCTGGAGGGAGATGCTATCAAAAACTCAGGTACCTTGGTTCAGTCACACTCATATGCGTTTCCAGATGAGCTGCCTCTATTCAGAGACCTAATTATTACAGAACCTTAGATCCACTCTTTTCAATATATTTCCATTCCTAGCCCTGACCCCTCCTCATCTCTTTTTTCCCCTGTAGGGACACAAAAAGGAAGGAGCCTGTTCTTTGGTGCTTGTATATATAAGGGTTCTCTAAAGAAACAGAACCAACAGAAGATAC
>PVIY010043638.1:0-20202 GCA_004026745.1 Myrmecophaga tridactyla
TCCAGTTCACTAATCCTATCTTCTGCCTGTCGAAATCTACCATTGTAGGTTTCCATTGTTTTTTTCATCTCTTCTACTGTGCCTTTCATTCCCATAAGTTCTGTGATTTGTTTTTTCAGACTTTGCATTTCTTCTTTTTGTTCATTCCTTGCCTTCTTTATATCTTCCCTCAATTCATTGATTTGGTTTTTTAAATTTTTTAAATTTTTAAATTTTTAAATTTATTTATTTATTAATTAAAAAAATTAAGAACAAACAAACAAAAACATTAACATGTCATTCCGTTCTACATATATAATCAGTAATTCTCAATATCATCAGATAGTTGCATATTCATCATTTTTTAGAACATTTGCATCAGTTCAGAAAGAGATAGAAAGACAACAGAAAAAGAAATAAAATGATAACACAGAAAAAAAAGATTATACATACCATACCCCTTACCCCTCACTTTCATTTAGCACTAGCATTTCAAACTAAATTTATTTTAACATTTGTTCCCCCTATTATTTATTTTTATTCCATATGTTCTACTTATCTGTTCATAAGGTAGATAAAAGGAGCATCAGACACAAGGTTTTCAATTGCTTTGGTTCTTGATGAGGTTTTCCATGTCTGTTCATATATTCTGAATGAATTGTTTCAGCTCCTGTATCTCCTTTGAATTGTTGGTTTGTTCCTTTGACTGGGCCATATGTTCAATTTTCCTGGTGTGATTTGTTATTTTTTGCTGGCATCTAGTTTATTCTGGAGATTGCTTTCACTTCTTTTACCTAGGGTTTTCTTGCTGGATGAATTTGTTGTCTATCTGTTCTTTGACATTCAGATCAAGTTTTTCTGGACCTCTAGCTTAGGTTTTGTTTAACAGGGGAGAAATTTCAGTTCTGGTTTTCTTGTTTCTTGCCCTGCTTGAATGGTGCTTTTTTTTCCCCCACCCTTAGGAGGGTCTATGTAGGTTTTATAGACCCCAGCTGGATTTTCCCAGACCAAATTCGCCTCCTATCAGGGGGAAAGAGTCCCCTGTGTTGGTTTTCCCTGAGGGTGAGACCCAGCAGGTTGAAAGACTTTCCTGTGAAGTGTCTGGACTCTGTTTTTTTTATCCTGCCCAGTAAGTGGTGCTTGTCTGCCTGCAGGTCCCAGCAGCATAAGATGACGTGGTACCTTTAACTTTGGCAGATTCTCCCTGCTGGGGACATGGTGGAGACAGAGGAGAGGTTGTAGGCTGGTTTTAATGGCTTCAAATTACCAAACCCTGGTGTCTGAATTCCTTGAGGGAGGGATTCCACCTGTGTTGGGCTTCACCCCCTCCCTGGGGAAGGCATAGGCTCCAGACAAGACCTCAAATGGGCTTCTTTCTGCCTATTCCTGGGGCCGTTGCAACCTGAGAAGCCCTGCAGCTGTATCCAAATGCAGTCAAGCATTTGTAGAAACACTGCCACAAAAACCTCTGTTTCTTTGCTGTTTTTCTTTTTCCATCAGCCCAATGGGTGACCTTCGCTTTGACCAGGTTCACCTGAGCTGGAGGCCTATTTTTAGTAGTCAGAATTTGTTAATTAATGTCACAATTGGTGTTTGGTTGGGCTTAGCCCCTGCTGCTGTTAAAGTCTTCTTTCCCCTCTGGGAAGCAGCCCGTGGGGGAGGGGCGGTGGCCACTGTGCTTGGGAACTCATGGTTCTGGGGAGTTTCACAGCTGGTCCAGCTGGTCCAGACTGGGTTACGCTGTGTGTCTGGTAACTTATGTGGCCCCAGTAGCTATTCTGTATTGTTTCTGGTTATTTAGTAGTTGTTCTGGAGGACGAACTAAAACACGCACTCTGCTAAGCCACCATCTTGGCCCCTCCCCTCGGTTCACTCTTCTGCTTGGATCTTTTGACTATGTTTTAATTGGGTTGTTTATGTTCCTATTGTTGAGTTTTAAGAGCTCTTTTTATATTTTGGATATGAATTTTTTGTCAGACATGTCTTTCCCCAATATTTTCTCTCAGTTTGCACATTGTCTTTTCATTCTCCTATCTTTCACACAGTAAAACTTTTTAATTTTAATAAATTACAACTTATCAATTTTTCTTCAATACATTGTTCATTTGGTATTGTTCCTAAAAACTCATCACCAAACCCAAGGTCACATATATTTTTCTTCTATGTATTCTTCTAGAAGTTTATAGTCTTGCATTTTATATTTAAGTACATGATCCATTTTGAATAGCTTTTTTTGGTGAAAAGGGCAAGTTTTTTGTCTAGACTTGTTTATTTACATATATATGTCCAATTATTCCAGCTTCATTTCTTGAAAAGACTACTCTTTTTCCATTAATTAGCCTTTGTACCTTTGTCAAGTTCAGATGATTGTATTTATACGGGTTCTATTTCTAGGCTGTCTATTCTATTCCATTGATCTATGTGTCTAATCTTTCCCCATCCTGTCTTGATTACTATAGCTTTATAATAAGTCTTGAAATCTAACAGCGCACGTTCACCAAATTCATTCATCTTTAGTCCTTTATTAGTTATTTTGTCTTTTGCCTTTCCATATAAAGTTTAGAATCAGTTTTCCATGTATACAAAACAGCTTGCTGGGATTTAAATTGGGGTTATGTTTAGTATATAGATCAAATTATCAAGACAAAATATGTTAACAATATGGGGTTTTACCATGCAGAATGTGGATTACTGCTTCATTTATTTAGATCTTCTTTCATTTGTATTTTATAGTTTGCTGCATACATACCTTGTATGTATTTTGTTACTTATACCTAAGCACTTCACTTTTCTTTTTTCTTTTTATTGGCATGGGTTCCAGGAATCGAACCTGGGTCTCCAAGATGGCAGGCAAGAATTCTGCCACTGAGCCACCATTGTACCACCCGAGCACTTCACTTTTTTTTTCAAGTTATTTTTTTTTTTTTGCAGGCACCAGGAATTAAATCAGGGTCTCCAGCATGACAGGAGAGAATTCTGCCACTGAACCACTGTCGCATTGCCCCCAAGTACTTCACTTTTGATGTTATTGTTTTAAGTGGTATTGTTTTTAAATTTCAAATTCTGATTGAAAATTTGCACATGGCTGACATATAAGAAGGTAATTGACTTGTATATTTATCTTGTATACTGTGACCTTGCTATACTCACTTATTAATCATAGGAGATATTTTTGTAGATTTTTTTCATACTTATTTACATAAGATATTATGAATAATGATAGCCTTATTTTGTTGGGGAAGCAGCCATTGTGCAAATGGCTGCCCCTCCCTAGCTGGCCCAATAAGAGCCTTGAGCCTGGAACATTCCCTTATTCAGAGACTAGACAGTGAGCTCATACTCAGCCCAGATTCTTCCTTATAAGGTAATCCTCCCCTGTTCCAGGTGCACAGCAAATCCTTACTTACACATGTGCATCATATGACAGCTGGACTCTGGCTATCTGCTGGCTGAAAATGACCTTACTCTGTCTCTTCCCTATGTGAGTACACGTTGTTCCTTCCAGTGCCTATGTGACTCCCATTTTTAGTATCTGGCCACACTCTTGTATTGGAGTGTGTTGACATCTCCTTGGTGTCTCTTCTGACTGGTAGTCTGGTGCAGTGGGCATTGCCAATTAACGAGCCATGGCATGGTGATGACTTAAGGAATGGTCAGTTCAGTGTTCCACTAGGGTACCAGCTGCCTGCAGGGTGACAGATTGAAATGATGGCCTTCCTGTGACTACAGGGAGGCAAGTGTTCTGTAGATACCACATTGTCTAGAGGGCCACAAACTCCAGAGGTGGGTCCGGGACGGGGTACTGGAGTTTCACCAGGTCTGGCTAGTTGCAGGCCCCAAATGCCAGAAGCATCAGCTAAGGGTGATAGCAGAGGCCACAAGGCTTTCTTGGAGAATGCTAGTAGATTGCTTTGTATAAGCTTTGAGGTTCCAAAGGTGGGGGTGGGGGAGGTGGGGTGGGGGAGGCATTGATCATTCTCTTTAGCCCCTGCTCCCACGGCAACTGCTGGGCAGAGCTAAGTGGACAAGATTAGAGATCTAACAGAGCGGTTCCAGGAAGACTGGGGAGCAGTTCTGCAGCCACTGCTTACAGCCTTCCAACAATGGCACCAGACCAAGCCTGAGCGTGACTCAGGAGCTAAGTATCTATCCACAAGCAGTTCCTTGGCACCAACAGACACCTGGACATTCCTGCAGCTGTTGAAACTGGAGAAAGGAAGAAAGAAGAAGAAAAGAAGGTAGGCTCTCTGGGATCTCATTGCCGAGAGGCCTTAAAAAGACCTCTGAGACTTGGTTCATTTGCTTCCACAATAATGGAGGCAATCCAGTTAAAGCTTGAGAGTGTCGGATTACACCCCCACCCACCTTCAAAGCCCAGAGCCCAGCCTCCACCGAGACAGTAGTAGTGGCTGTAGGGAAGGTGGGATGGCCCTGCCCCCCACCCACCTCGTCCTGCAGCTGTGGGACCCCTACAGCATTCACTTGAGCAATGACCGCAGGAGGTAGGGATGACCCTCGTGGCAGTGGCCAAATGACCGGAGTGCCCTGTGGGCCGGCACCACGGGCACTGGGCTTTAGAGCAGCAGGTGCCTCCACCTCCAAGACTAAAGGGAGAGGAAGGGAGAAAGTGCGGCAGGAAAATGAGGAGGCGGAAAGAGAGGGAGGAAAGATGGTAACCAGCCTCACCCCTACTCGAGGTCGCTGCGTCCGCGAAACTGGCACAGGAGGGGTGCTTGTCACCTGATTGCAGCTCTCCAAGCACACCCTCCCCCTTTCGGGACGCCTGAGCTTGGCCCACACCCAGGAGGGCTGCTTTGCGCTGCTCTGAGACTCACGCAAAGAACAGCAGCTCTGCTGGGCTCTTTGCTCCCCCCGCAAACAAACGGGAGGCCTTGCTGCAGTCTGCACCCTGGCGGTGCAGTGACCAACAGGGTGCTGTTCCCTTGCCCCCCTATTTACCTCGGAAGGGTTTCAGGGCCTCACAGGCTTTTTACCCAGTGTCTGTTGAAGTGCCTGTGTCCCCAGGAGAGAAGGAAGCCTGGGAGTGGGAGGTGGAGGTGGTGGTGGGGGAATGTTGGGTGGGAGTGTTGTGATTTTGGAGTCACTGGATGCTAAAAAGATACTGGCATTGGGAAGGGGGGAAACAAATAATGCCCTCCGGTTTGGGGTCTGAGGCAACCACCAGTGTGATTCTTCTACAAGCTGCCCACACACCTCACTGTGTGGCCCCGTTATATAATATATTATTGGTGGAGATGTATTTCTATGTGCAGTAGTGCCCAATCCCTGCTAGGAATTGCTGCAGTGGGAATTGTGTTGGGAATGGAAATTGTCCCATTTTAGTGGGGCATATGAAAGACTGAACTTCAGTGACTCATGAGCTGTGGCTAATAGCCTGCTATTTGATGAGGCCACTGGCAAGCCAAAGTGGCATATGAAATAAGACCTCTGTGGGGATAAGTCAATGGGCTAAATATCAATTCTGCTCCTAATGAGCTTTTTTCCCCATTCCTCTGGCTGGTGAGGGCATCAGAACCAACAGCAGACCGGCTTTTCAGCTGAATGTAAAGGCTGAGGTGTCTTACCTCCACAGCCAGCAGATGCCTGACCATCTACCTCCTGGACCCACGATAAGACAGCCTGTGAGAGTTCAATCTCCATCCTGGACTGGGCTTTCATGTATGAACTGTCACTGTCAACAGAAGACTTCAGAACAGCATGAAAAAGCTGTCCTAGTGACAGACTCCTGAGCTTCAGGCCAGCATCTTCTGAGAAGGTAGATCATAGGGCCTCTCATTTTACTGGATCCTGACTGTGGCTGGGACACAATCTGTGGGTTTGGCCTCGCCATTCCCATGCATTCCACTGACTCAGGCCCCACAATACCCCATGTATTTCCAGTTCAGCTATTTCCTGAACACATTGCATGATAATGACACCAGTTTTGTACCGTATGTTTGATAACCAAATCAGGTACCTGGAGAGGCATAGGGAAGGGGACATATTAATGATTTTGTTTTTCAGAAATGCTTCTAAATTTGTTTCCTCCTCCTGAAGAAAAACTCTCCATGCTTCCTTTTCAAATTGCTGTGAGCCCTTTTGGTTCAACTTAGTACTGATCCATAATCACACTTGTTTCCATTTGCTAAAGCTGCCAGAATGCCAGAAATGGGTTGGATTTTTCAATGGGGTATGATTAGTTTACAAATTTACAGTTCTAAGGCCATGAAAATATCCCAATTAAGGCATCAAGAGGAAGATACCTTCTCTGAAGAAAGGCTACTTGCATCCAGGGTTCCTCTGTCACATGGGAAGGCACATAGCAATGTCTGTGGTCCCTTTCTCTTGGATTCTGGTTTCAAATACTCTCTCTCTCTCAGCTCCTGTGAGTCCTTCCTTGTTTCTCCTGGGATATTTCTCTCTAGGCTGTCTGGGCTTTTAGTATCATGTATCCTATTCGCAAAGGACTCCAATAAAGGATTAAGATTGAATGGGCTAGGTCTCATCTCAATTGAAATAGCCTAATCAGAAATCCCCACATGTAATAGGTCTGTCCCCACAAGAATGCATTAAAAGAACATGAACATGGTCTTTTCTGGGGTACATAAAAGATTCAAACTGGCACAACACCTGACAGTACTGATTTCAAGACAGTAAGAAGGAGAACCCTAAGGCTGGAGTCCTACCCTGGAAGATCCTATTGGCGGCCCTGGTAAACTGACTGCCTGATGAATGCATGCACTGCTTGGGATGCCTTAGCATTGAAAACTCTTTGTTTCCAGAGGTTTTGCATATGCCCTGTGAGAATGCACTTCTTCTGTGTTCCCTATTATGACACCTGCTTTTTGAACACAACCCCTCAACACCTATTACTGGACAAAGGCAGTGAGCTCTCTTCCCCATACTCAATGACCAATTCCTGAGACACCCAGGGTCGCAAAGAGAGAAAGAATTTTTTGCCAGGCATGAAGCAGGAAAGCCTATCAACGTGAAAATCTCTCTGTTAAAAGTACAGTAATTCTGATAGTTATATAATATCAAAAAATAGGCAGGTTTTAGGATAATAAGCACAATGACTCCGGATGATGTCATTAGAGGTGATCTAATTAGTGGGCATGCACAGATTGATAACATGCTTAGTCACAGAATATATGTAAGAAAATGGTGGTCTTAATAGGATGGTGGGCATGCTTTTTAGTATTATAATGAGGTACAGGTGACTTACAGGTTAAAGTCTGTATTAGTTTCTTAAATGCTGCTAGAATGCAGTATAATAGAATTAGAATGGCTTTTAAAAGGGGGAATTTACTAGGTACAAGTTTACAGTTCTAAGCCTATGAAAATGTCCAGATTCAGGCATCCAGGGAGATACCTTCATTCAAGAAAGGCCGATGGGTCAGGAACACCTCTGACAGTGGTAGTCATGAGACTGGTGTCTGTTGGTCCCTCGCTCTTGGGATCCATTGCTTTCAGCCTCTGTTCCTGTAGGGTTTCCTCACTTTGCTTCTCCAGGATTGACATTCTATCTCTTGACTTCCTTTGGCTCTCTTTGGGTTCTGGCTTGCTTAACATCTCAATGGTATACCTGCTGGGCACCAAACATCTTCAAACATCCTTTCTCTATTCTCTGCCTGTCAGCTCCTCTCTGAAGTTGCTTTCAGCTTTGTCATTTCTGACTTTTCTCCAAAAAATGTTTCCCCTTTTAAAGACTAGTAAACTCATCAGGGCCCACCTGGAATGGATAAAGTCACATCTCTAGCAAATCAAAAGGTCACACCCACAATTGGGTGTGTCACATCTCTGTGGAGATAATCTAATAAAAAGTTTCTGTCCTGCAATATTGTATCAGGATTAAAAGAAACAGCTGCCCCCCCACAAGATTGGATCAGGATTAAACCATGGCTTTTCTGGGGTACATAATAGATTCAAACTGGCACAAAGTCTGAGCTACTGTGCATGTCAGGTGAGCCCATTTTGGTTAGATCCAGCTTCAGTTATCAAGATAACTTTGGACCTGGGGGCGTTAGTTTTGAGTTGACCCGAGACTCTTCATTAATAAACATTAAGAGCTGTCTTTGGTGAACACAAGACTCCAGAGTTGCAAAACTGGAAAAAAATGGGTACAAATGAGGGTCAGTCACCAGTGTTTACAATCACAAGGGCAGGAGATAAAGGTTATACAATCATCAAAGATCAAGGCAACTAGATTAGTTCGACCATTTCTGGTATTTCCTTTTGGCTTTTCTAATATACTTAGAAAGTAAAAAAGAAATACCTGTATAATGATTTAATAATCATAATCATTTGTTAATTCCTAACTTCTTGGCTACACATCCAACCCATTCAGGTCTAGGATGGGATAGCCTATGTTTTTCACATAGGTCCTGAAAAATCAAGAGATGGAGTTGAAGAATCTGGTTCCTAGCTAAGAACCTAGGTGTGATTTTTTTCAGACCTGACCCTAGGCCAATACTAAGGTTTTGTCTGGCAGGTCTCACAGGGGAAAGATTTGGTGCCCAGTCATTGTGATGATATCAGACAAATGCAGGGTTCCCTGCCTGATGCCACAACAGCCAATCCATAACCCCAAGGTTTCAAAAAGAGAGCGTTCATTGCTATGAATGAAGCAGTAAAGCAGATGGCCTATCAGCCCACAAATCTGTCTCCCCAAGTCTGAGAAGTTCATAGTATTTACGAATTCAAACAAGAGGGGGTGGAGTTGTTACCTTTATAATAGTAAGAGTACACAGGGCTGAGACTACTTGAACTTGAGTAATTTCAGATACTAACCTGCCTATTCTACAGGATAGAAAGAATAAAACACCTATATAATGGTTCAGTAATCATAATCGTTTGTTAACTCTTAATTTCTCAGTTACAGCACTACAGTCTCTGAAGGGAGTTGCAGTCAATCACACATGACACCCCTGGCTGGCCATGCTCTTAAACATGTCTCCATTTGAAATGAACTGAAAAGGATTCATGCTCAAGTGGGGTGGTTGTCTGTGCAGCTGCAATCCCCCTTGAGCTCTTTCTTTAATTTCTTTAGCTGGCAACTTTAGTATTTGGGGTTCCTGGTTGAGAACTTGACTCCAAGGAGGTCTGGCCATATTTCTAGAATGGTCCTCCTGGAAGCCGTAAATGCCATGTAAACCTGATTAGGAAGCTTTCCAAATGAATCATCATCATTTGGATTATTCATCATACCCATCTCTACCTTCAGATTTGAGGTGGTGGATGGTCCTATTGATTGTGACATGCTATTGTAATTTTATTTGTTATAGCTTGGTGTGGGTGAAGGGAAGTAGACTGTTGGGCAAGCAGCCATCATATGACCTACCATGCCTCCCAGGGATTGCCCAGTCAGAGCCCTGATCCAGAACAATCCCTTTTTTGGGGAGTAGGCTGTGAGCTTATTGTACTCAGTCAAAATTATTCTTCCTTGTGTTGCGATCCTCCCCTGTCCCATAGGAATGGCAAGTTCTTTGAATTGCTTCATCATGTATGTCATATGACACCTGATCAACTCGACTAATATATATGCTCCTAGCAGGGAAGGGATGAGGTAGCCTCACTGTAGCACCAGAAGGGACCCACACACTGAACTGAAAATGGCCCTGCTCTCTCTCTTCTCTACGTGAGTAAACATTGTTCTATCCAGTGCCTATGTGAGTTGTGCTTTTACTGGGGACACCGACACTTGCATAGGAGTGGGTTGACATCTCTTTAGTGTCTCTTTTAACTGACATATTTCTTTCTTTTCAACTGTATATTTTCACTTCTTTTTCTTGTCTTATTGTTTTAGCTAAGCATTCCAATATGATGATGAATAACAGTGATAAGAAAGGGCATCCTTTTCTTGTTCCCAGTCTTACAGGCAAAGCATCCAGTCTCTCACCATTAAATCTGATGTTAGCTGTAGGTTTTTTCCACATGACCTTTGTTGTGTTGAGAAAGTTCCCTTCTATTCCTTGTTTGATGAGAGTTATTATCATGGATGGGTGCTGTGTTTTGTGAAATGCTTTTTTTGTAACTGAGAAATTAAAAATTAACAAATAATTATGATTACTGAATCATTATATAGATTTTTTTTCTATATTGTAGATTGACAGAAGTTAATACCTGAAACTACTGAAACTCAACTAGTTTCACCCTTGTTTATACTTGCTATTGTAATGGTTATTCTGGCCTAGTCTCGTCCTGGTTATATTTTCTATTGTAATGGTCATTGTAAACTAGTCTCAGCTCTGTGTATGCTTTCTAATGTAATGGTATCAAATCTGCCCTACCCACCTTGTCTGAATCCATATATACCCTGAACTCCTTAAACTCAGGGAGACAGATCTGAGGGTCGATAGGCCATCGACTGTCCTACTTCATGTGTAGCATTGAACACTTTCTCTTTTAAACCCCAGTATCATGGATTGCCTGCTATGTACATTGGGCAGAGAACCCTCTGCTTTTGTCCAGTATCAATTTGGTGACTATGAAGGGAGAAAGATTCCTAAGAAGCAAGGGTTCAGAATGCCCGATGTTTTGGAGCCCCGATGGGACAGGTAAATGTAGTGCTTAAGTCTTTTGTGACTGCTAGACTCTTTTAGTCTAGAGTCTTGGCAGCTGCATTTTTCTCTACTCTGCTGATACTCCAGACTGTTGGCATCTTAAAAAGCTTCAAACAGAGAAACGGTTTCCAGTTCCAAGTCCAAACGTCTGACCGAGTGAATGGTTCATCAAGTTAAAAGCAGATCAGGAAGTTAGTCCAGCAGTTTTGAGTCCCTGGACCCAGGGCTTGAGGCCCTGGGTCCCACTTCCAGAATGTTCTCCCTTGCTCTGATCTCTATACCTTTCTGTTTTCTGGCTACCATTCAGTACAAGATTTGGGGCCCTACCCTGAGTTTGTCTGTGGAGTATGCTCCTGGGCAGTAAGAAGTCCAACAATTAATTGGTATTTAATGAAATTGAGTATGCCTGCTTAACTATTTAACTGGTATGTTATGTAGGGATAATGTTTAATACCTGTTTAAATGTTAATTAGTATGTTCGGTCTAGTTATTCATTTGTGTGTTACTTAAATATATAGAAAGTGTTTAGTGTCTGTTTAAATTTGTTAGTCATTGTCTTATTGCATTTGTATTGTTCAAGTGTTCCTAATTGGTTATTGATTATCAAAATTCTGAGAAATGGGAAACTTTGGGCAAGTGAGAGGAGAAATGGGGTAAGAAGATATATGTTCAATCCTTTATTTGTCTCTCTCAGCAATCAATGTTGAAAATATGTAAAATTTTACCTGTAAAGATTAGCAGCCACCTCCATCCTGTAACCAAGGGTCCAATAGATCAGGAAAGGAGGAAACTCCCTTATTCCTCCTCCTCTGCATCCCTCTTTATCAGAGGTAAAAGACCTTGAGATAGAAATGGTCTCTCCCTCCCATAGACAGCAGTGTACTCATGCTTTCTAAAACCAGCAGCAGAGCCTCTGGCAAAATTTCTACCTCATTGGCAAGTGCCAATTGGCCAGAGTCTATAGCAATGGATGAACAGGGAGGCCCAAGAGAAATTATAATATTCAAGCATACCAGGAAAAGTAGGGTTCAAATTAGAGAGTTTTCTATCTCTATGTTTCTTGGTGGGTTATTTTGTGTGTGTGTTATCTTCTATTTGTGTCTGTTTGTGCAGTGTTTATTTTCCTGTCTCCGAATAGCAATACCAAATTGGCAAACAAAACCCTTAAAAGAGCTGTATTCAGATTTCTTAAAGATAAATATGCACATATATAGTAGTACTCCTGGAGTCCCAGAGGGGGAGAAAACAATCTAGGCACCAGGGTTCAAAGTGTTAGTTTTTATAATGACAGTAAAGAAACCTAAACATTGGAAAGAAATCAGCCCCATGGAATTTCCTGATGGCAGTAGAGGAATGCCTTGGCGAAAGGCAAAGACTTTTCCAATTGCTTCAGGAGCTTTAGAAGAAATGTATCTAATAATTAGAAACAATTAAAAGAAGGGCATAAGAACTCTCATCAACACTAAGGCCACCTTAGGGATCTTAAATCCTTCATTTAAAAATTTTAAAATCAAGCCTCATTCTTTCCATCTCACCTAACCCTGCCCCTAGAGCCTAACCAGCTAAGACAGATATGGGGGAGGGGTCGGGTACAGAAAAATGGGTAAGGGTAGGCTTGATTTAGAATTCTTTCTACTGGGTCTGGAGATTAGCAATGAGAGGCACAGATGAAATATTGTGAATTAGGCCATGTTGGTTCTGAGAGAATTCCCCAATTTAAAATTATTTTTTTTCCCAATCATACCTTTGCAACAGTAGCTGCAACAAACAAATCATTATTAAAATATAAATAGCTTTAGGATAATGGTAATAGAATAAGATTTAATTTCCAAATTTCAGAGAGTAAGAGAAAATATCCTTGAAAGAAATAGAGAAGTTTCCTGGAGTTATACTTGGAGAAAATTAAACCACTGTTGCATATTTTCCAGAGCTTGAGGCTTTTGAGGATGTTCATGATTTTAGGATATTATGAAAACAAAAAGATTTTTTAACCTCCAATAGAGAAAAGGAGCATCATATCTATTAGATCTTTAAGATGGTGAAAAATGTAAGTTTGTGTTTAATGAAATTATTAGTTTGACAAACTATTTTTAAGTAATTATGTTTTGTAGGAGGTTTAAAGACAGTATCAAAGATCTTTTTGGTGACAAGGTATGTGAGTATGTAAATATGCCAGTTTGAAACTGTAGTGTACCCCAGAAAAGGCATGTTCTTTAATCCTGATCCAATATTGTTGGGTGAGATCTTTTTTCTTAGGTTGTTTCCATGGAGATGTGTCTCCACCCATTCAAGGTGGGGTCACTTACTGGAGTCCCTTAAGAGGAAACCATTTTGGAGAAAAACTGCAGAGCCCATGCAGGCCAAGACTTTTGTAGGTGCAGGAAGAAAACATCCCAAGGAAGCTGTTGGAAAAAAGAAGACAGGAGAGAAAGCTAGCAGATGTTGCCCTGTGCCTTCCCAGCTGACAGAGAAACTTCAAACATCATCGGCCCTTTCTTGAGTCAAGCTATCATTCTCCAGGTGCCTTAGTTTGGATATTTTTATGGCCTTAGAAATGTAAATTTGTAACTTAATAAATCCCCTTTATAAAAGCCAACCTATATCTGGTATTTTGCATTTCTGGTAGCATTAACAAACTAAAGCAGTAAAGTATTTAGAATGTGCTTTGTTAAAGAAAGGGGTATAGTTTTGTCCTTGAGAATGTATAGGACAAAGGGTGGGTGAATATGAAAAGTTGTGGAAATTGTGGAAATGAATTTTGTTTGTTGTGGTCAATGCTGACTAAAATTTGGTAAGTTTGACAAGGGAGAATAGTTTCATAAATGACTAGTTTTAATGTGAGAGACAGGATCTGAATGGATATGAAGAGTTGTAGAATAGTTGAGAAAGTGAATTCTGTTTTTTTTTCAGTCAACACTAATAAAAAATTTTATAGTCTTGCTTATAACATTATTTAAGAGCTTTTCATGTCAAACTGTGTAGCCATACAAAATTGGAGTTTAGTCTCTCTTAAAAATAATGCAGATTCCAAAGGAGGAGAAGTTTATTTTATCCAAAAACTAAATTTTCTGTAGCACATAATCTAATTCAACCTGTCTAGAAGATGATTTAAACAACCCAAACTCATGGACCCCAGAATGAGGGCTTGCAATTCTGTAGAGTTTAATGTAATATTCTGATACATTCCAGAGTATGTTGAACAGATAATTAAAAAGTACTGGCAATGTCCCTTGAGGGACAGGAGGAAAAATGGTACTATTAAGTTTTACCACTGGGAAAAACCCTGATACTGTCTCAAATACTAGGGACTCCCAAGTCAACAGGCCAAGCCCTTTATCTTGAGGCTTGCTCTTATGAAGCTTATTTATGTAACAGAGACGCTTAACCTACCTATAGGAATGGCTAACAGTAACTTCCAGAGGACTTCTTTTGTTGCTCAGATGTGACCTCTCTGTCCCTAACCTGAACTCTGTAAGGAAAATCATTACCCTCCGCACTATGTAGGACATGAAATTCAGGGGTGAAAATCTCCCTG
Organism: Myrmecophaga tridactyla; assembly: GCA_004026745.1. Classification (NCBI taxonomy): domain Eukaryota; kingdom Metazoa; phylum Chordata; class Mammalia; order Pilosa; family Myrmecophagidae; genus Myrmecophaga; species Myrmecophaga tridactyla. Next base: position 14,077 of record PVIY010043638.1, read on the forward strand.
GTAACATAGGAAATGAATCCCAGGGATGAGCCTGGCCCTTGCACCATGAAATTGACAATACCTGCCTGACCAAATTGGGGAAAAGAATTGTAACAAAATAAGGTGTCAGTGGCTGAGAGAATTCAAATAGAGTTGAGAGGCTACCCTGGAGGCTACTCTTCTGCAAGCTTCACCTAGATATTGCTATTTACCATGGTTTGACAAACCCCAACCAAAACCATTCCTGCCAACCCTAAAGAATACCCATGGTGTTATCTGAGGTTCTACAAAGGTTCCATGCACTATGATTACTTTAGAGGAACATACAACCTCTAGATGGGTTCCTAGGCCACATAAGTCCTGAAACCCAGAGGGGCCAGCCTCTCCAGAACATCAACCAGTTCCATCCCTCATCCCATATTATTGACAGTGCTTTTCAACATAAAAAATTTATAATGGGCATAGCCCAAATACCCCTAGAGATTGGGAGAAAGGTCACAGGTGAAGGTGGAGTTATAACAGAGAAGATAGGATTTAACAAATGAATATGACTGCTGAACCATTATGTTGAATTTTTTTTTTTTTTTACTTTCCAGTGTCTTGATGAGTTAGAAGGAAAAAACTAAAATTGTGGAGTTGTAACCCATGACAAACTCTGAAATCTGCTCTACAACTAGTTGTTTGCAGTGTGAGTTGAAATAATTGCTTTTAAAATATATATAGATGCTATTTTTCACATTAAAAAAATAAATATAAAATAAAGACACCTAGGGCTCTAACTGAGATTCCTTAAAAGTTCAATGCACTATGATTACTTTCCAGAAAACTACACACTCCAAATGATTTCCTGGGCCAGATAAGTCTGAAACCCAGAGGGGTCAGCCTCTCCAGAATGTCAACTAGTTCCATCTCCCTATCCCATATTATTGACAGCCCTTTCCAACATGAAAAAGTTAGAATGGCCTTAGCCCATATACCCCTAAAGATTGGGAGAAAGATCATAGAAGAAGATAGAGTTATAACAGAGAAGATAAGGTTTTACAAATGAGTATGACTGCTGAGTCATTATAATGCTATTTCTTTTAGGCTCTAGTGTCTTTGGAGCAGCTGAAAGGAAAAACCTACAATTGTGGAATGGTAACCCATATCAAACTCTGAAATCTGTCTTATAACTACTTGTTACAATGTACTTCGAAATTTATTCTTTTTGTATATATATTATGTTGCACAATAAAAAAGTAAAAATGAAAACAATGGAAAAATAATGCAGATTGCTGTTCTGCTCTTAATGCAAGATTATAAAAAGTTTTTTTAACCATCTGAGAATTCTTTCTAGAAGATACAGATTTTATGCCATATCCGAATAATAATCTTATTGATTTTTAAAAATTTTTTATTAATTAAAAAGAAATTACAAGAAAGAAACACAAACATTCCCAACACATACACTCAGCAATTCACAATACCATCACATAGTTGTATATTCATCATCATGATCATCAAGATTTTATTTCTTTTCCTGAATTGATGCAAATGTTCTGGGAAATGATCATGATAATCTTGTTGATTTTTATGCTAACATTATCATCATTTATGTTAGAAGATTTTTTATTGTCACTTTGGCTAAATAAGGGACCAAATCTTATTTCACAGTAACCCATTTTCATTTTTAACATAGTGTTCAAACCTGACAACTTCAGACATTTTGCCCTTTCAAAATCAAACTCTAAAGATTATCTTTTTTTCTCTTAAACTCTGTGTTGTGTTTTTTTAAATTTTTAAATTTTTAAATTTATTTATTAATTAAAAAAATTAAGAACAAACAAAAACATTATCGTATCATTTCATTTTACATATATAATCAGTAATTCTCAATATCATCACTTATATGCATATTCATCATTTCTTAGAACATTTGCATCAGTTCAGAAAAAGAAATAAAACAATAACAGAGGAAAAAAAAAAGATTATACATACCATACCCCATATCCCTTGCTTTCATTTAAAGATTATCTTTTATTTTAATCTTTGCAAAGGATGTGCTCTCTTACCTGGTAAAAGTGAGATGATATTATATAGGGAGTGTTTGGAGGTACTACAATCATCAAAAAAGATTTTCTATCCTTCTGTTAACTAAGAGTGAAATATTATTCAAATATTTAGAGATTATATAAAATTCCTAAAGACTTGACAATGTTCTCACTGTCCACATTATATCCTCATACAGATCTACATGATGTTAGACATCTACTGTTATCTACTGATGCTGTTAGGAATGGTTTTGTTATGCTTAAAAGAAGATTACAGGATGGGCCATGATAGCTTAACAGGCAGAGTTCTTGCATGCTATGCCAGAGACCTGGGTTCAATTCCCCATGCCTGCCCATGGCAAAAAAAAAAAGAAGGTTACAGATCATGGAAACAATGAAATCTACTTGTCAGTTACACTGCTTTGCTCTAATGCATCTCTGGAAAGTCAGCTGTAAGCCAGAACATCTTCAACAAAAAGGGACTTTAAAAGAGAAACAGTGCAAGTATATAAATCATGTTGTGCCTGTTAATTAATATAATCCTGGTAAATGTGTAAAGGTGAGTGTGCTGGTTTGAAGCTGTTATGTATCCCAGGAAAGTCATGTTCTTTTAATCCAATCTTGTGGGGGAAGATCTATTGTTAGGTGGGATCTTTTAATTAGACTGTTTCCATGGAGATGTGATCCTGCCCATTCAAAATGGGTCTTGATCCACTTATTGGAGTCATTTAAGAGGGACACATTTTGGAGAAAGCACAGACACTTGGAGACAGAAAAAAAAATACCCCAGGAGATGCTAGCTAAGAGGAGAAATCCAGAATTTTCCCTGGAGAAGCTAAGAGAGGACCCTGGAATCAGAAGCTGAGAGAAATGAAGCAGGAGCAAGGACAAGCAGATGCCAGCCATGTGCCTTCCGAGTTGACAGAGGTGTTCCAGATGCCAGTGGCCTTTCTTCAGAGTCCAGGTATCATCTTATTGATGCCTTAATTCAGGCAGTTTCATGGCCTTAGAACTGTAATGTGTAATATAATAAATCCTCTTTGTAAAAACCGATCTCTTTCTGCTGTATTGCATTCCAGCAGCTTTAGAAAAGCAAAACAGATTTTGGTACTAGAGAAGTGGGGTTCTGTGATTTGCAAAACCCCAAAATGCTGGAATAGCTTTGTAAATGAACAAGGGGAGGATTCTGGAAGAATTGTGAGAAGCTTGATAGAGAAAGCCTAGATTGCTTTGAAGAGACTGTCCTAGATATACGGACTCTAAAGATACTTCTGATGAAATCTTAGAAATGGTGTGGTTGCAAATTGGAAGAAAGGCAGCCCTTGTTTTAAAGTGGCAGAGAATTTGGCACATTTGAGCCCTGGTTTGGGATGGAAGGTAGAATTTGAAAGTGAACAAGCGCAGATATTTAGCTGAAGAGATTTCCAAACTGAGTTGAAAAATACAGCCTTGCTTCTCATTACAGCTTATAGCAAAATGTGAGAGGAAAGAAATGAACTGAGAACTGAACTCTTGGCTACAAAGAAACCAGAAATTAATAGTCTAGAAATTTCTGGCCTTCCAGAAAGTGAGACCCCAGAGAATCATGCCCCATATAAAGATTTACCCAACTATGGAAACAGTTAGCCATTTCAGAAAAAGCCAAGATTGGAAATATAATTATCCAGAAAGAATTTGTGTAAAATCCTATTGTCTGACAGTTGAGACCCCTTATACTGCATGCCAACCCAACAAACTTTGTTTTATGAGATCAGTATGCATGGAACCACTGCCAGTCTAGACTAAAATGCAGAGAAAAGACAGATTGAGGGAAAAATGACTTCAAAGACAGAAGCATGGAAACTAAGGTCTGGAGCCCAGAAATCTGGGGCAGTAGAACAGACTCACTCATGCATGTGGAGAGGGTGAGTTTGCCCTGGAGGCAGAGGGCAGGCTTACTGCTTTGCTGTTTCAGAGAGGATTGCTACCTCAGGCCTCAGAAAGAGTGGGGCACATTCCTTGGCAATTCAGGAGAGCCTGGCCACCATCCCTTTTCTGAAGGGGTTGAGTGTGTACTCCAGAGATGGCAGAGAGTCTGGATGCCACCCAGATGCTGGAGGAGGTAGAGTCAAGAACAAGGTGTTCTTCCTAATTTTGTAACCCTCTCCCCAGTGTTTGAAGAGAGCAGGTCTACTGCATAAGTCCTTGGAAAGATGAGACTGCCTCTCTCAAGTGCCAGGGATAAAACATCATTGTATAAATGACTCTCAGACTTTGAAATATAATGGAGTTTGCCCTGCAGGTTTTCACAATTGTTTGGGTCTGGTGACCACTGTTTCCCTTCCAAATTCTCCTTATGGAAATGGAAACATTTATCCTATGACTGTCCGTCCTTTGTATATTGGAAGCAGATTACTTGTTCTAAGTTCCACAAGTTTACAGCCAGAGGAGAATTTCATCTTAGAATAGACCACACCTGTAATTGATTTTAATGAGATTTTGTACTGTTTATGACTTTGTATTATACTGAAATGGTTTAAGGCTTTTGTGATATTGTAATGGAGTGAATGTATTTTGTATATGGAAAGAACATGTCTTTTGAGGGTCCAAAGGGTTGAATGTGCTGGTTTGAGGCTGTTATGATTTCCAGAAAAGCCACCTTCTTTTAATCCAATCTTGGGATGGCACACTTACTATTGGGAGGGAAATTTTGATTAGGTTGTTTCCAGGGAGATATGGTCCTGTCGTTCAAGGTGAATTTTAATCCACTTACTGGAGTCCATTAAGGAGGAGGCATTTTGGAGGAAACATAGACACTTGGAGACAGAATAGAAAATACCTAGGGAGATGCTAAGCTAAGAGATGAAATCCAGAATTTGCCTACAGAAGAGTAGAAAGGACACTGGAATCTGAAGCTGAAAGCAACAAACCATTAGCAAGGACCTGCAGATGCCAGCCATGTGCCTTCATAGCTGACACATGTGTTCCAGATGCCAGTGGTCTTTCCTCAGAGTCCAGGAATCTATCATCTTGTTGATGCCTTAATTCAGACATTTTCATGACCTTGGAACTATAAATTTGTAAACTCATAAATCCTCTTTGGAAAAACCAATTCATCTGCTATATTGCATTCCGGGATCTTTAGCAAACCAAAACATTGGGACAGAACAAAACTTCGACAGTTTCTGGCTGATGTTTCCAGTATAAGCCAACAGTCAAATGTTTTTATTTCTGAAAGTAGCTTCATTTAGAAAATGCTTATAAAAATTTAAGGCCTATATTAGAAGCTCTTACAGCAGTAACATATATCCCTGAGCTTTAACTGTCTTTTCTAAGTTCTGAGATGCTTTGTTCTTTGTGTATAACCTGGTAGTTCTTTGGAATTTTGGGTATCTGTGTGACATCTGAGACTCAGAATTAGAGTATTGCAGCTCTGAAACTCAGCATGACTCCAGATAGCCACTTAACATTTTTTTTTAATTTTTATTTTTTATCATCCCATAGTTGTGCATTCTTTGCCATGATCATTATAAGAATATTTGCATCACTCCAGAAAAGAGAAATAAAAAGAAAAAAAAAACTCATATACTCCATACCCTTTACCCCTTCCTCTCACTGACCCACAGTATTTCAATCTACCCAGTTCTAACCCTTTATCTTCTCCATTATTTATTTTTATCCCCCCCCCCTTTTTTTAAACTCATCTGTCCATACTCTGGATAAAAGGAGCATCAGACACAAGGTTTTCACAATCACACAGTCACATTGTAAAAGCTATATAGTTATACAGTCTTCTTCAAGAGTCAAGGCTAATGGAACACAGTTCAGCAGTTTCAGGTACTTCCCTCTAGGCACTCCAAAACACAATAAACTAAAATGGGATATCTATATAATGCATAAGAATAACCTCCAGGTTAACCTCTTGACTTCATACAGCCACTTTTTTTTTATAAACTTTTTTATTAATTAAAAAACTTAACAAAAGAACATTAAGATATCATTCCATTCTACATATACAATCAGTAATTCTTAATATTATCACATAGTTGCATATTCATCATTTCTTAGAACATTTGCATCGATTTAGAAAAAGAAATAAAAAGACATCAGAAAAAGAAATAAAATGATAATAGAGAAA
>PVIY010043639.1:0-20175 GCA_004026745.1 Myrmecophaga tridactyla
AACTTTATCCCTAATATTCTAAACACTATCCAGTAATTTGAAGTCTGGGACAGATATATATCATTGATTAACACTTTGATGTGAAATGTGAGGTCACTGAATAAGGTAAAGTACTTTGGAGCTGATTGAGCATATCAATATTTTCTAGGTAAAACACTCTTAGAGGTTTTTAAATTGATATATGGAGGAAGTAAGAAAACTTAAAATGAAAGTGTGATTTAAAAGCTTTCTAAAAAAATCTTGACACAAAAAACTTAAATTGCTTCATGTCATATTTTCCCCCTTACATCGCCCCTTTTCACAGTTTACTTATTGTATTGAAACAAATAGTAGCACCACACTTTTTAAGATACTTTCTTAATATCCATAAATGAGTAAAAAAAATAAAATAAAATATTCAGAAATATCCCATGATATAGCCACTATTTTTTTCTCAATTTATCCTAATCTTTCTTCTGAAATATGTAAGTATATCTAGACTCTAATAAATACAGAACACATTATTCCCAGTATGAAGTAGTAATATTCATATCTGGATTCTTTCCTCGTTTCCTGTGTTATTGGATATCTACAGTTTTTACCCTTCCTTATGAGGGTGTTCACATATATTAGAAGAATGTTGAACAGACTTGAAGGCGGGATTCATACCAGCTGATAAGTTCAGTATTGCTGAGCACAAAAGCAGCTGTTATCCCCTCCACTCCACTCCTGCCACCTGCTCCTCTCCCCTGCCCTCACCTCTTTATGATCCAGGACTGCAGATCCTGCTTCAGCACTGCAGGGAGCAGCTGCTCAGAATCAAGGGCCCACGTCTACTTGTTCTTAAATGTTCTGAATATCATCCTTGCTTAGGAAAACCAATGGCAGTAAAGTATGTCTACTTTTGGCTTTCGAGAATCTAGTAAATGTTAAATATTACACTGCTCTCTTTTTTTTCACCCTTAACATTTGTTTATCTACAAGGGGATAAAGTCACTGGGATACAGTGGTAAAAAATACACATGGTCTCTGTTATCCCAGAGTTTAAAGAGGAAAGACAACGTACTGGAAAAAACATATATCAAACAAAAGATACACAAATAGCAAATTGATGAGAAAGTTCAAATTAATTATAAAGTGCTAAAAAATGTAATAAGAGACCTGACCCAATTTGGAGTAAGATAGGTCAGAGAAGATTTTATTGTGGAAATGACAATGAACCTGATGTACCAATGACAGTGGGGCTGAACAAGGCAGAAGGAGCTGCACATGTGATGACCATGAAGTAAGAAGAACGGATTAGCAGAGAGCAAGGGTAGATTTGGATACATTATTGAAATGGCCTACATAAGGGATGAGGAAGGCTTGGAGTAGAACATCATCATTGGAAATCATCATAGTAATGATAATTCCTAATATTTTCTATGTACCAAGTAATTAAAAATATTTTTACTTGTAATTTGCTACGTTTATAAACAATCCTACTAGGTAGATACTATTATTTCCCCATATTGCAAAGAATGAAACTAATCCAGAGAAATGTGGATAAGGAAATGAAATAAAGAGATAATTCGTAAACAGAATATATAGAACTCAATGATTGATTGGATGCTTAGGGAGAGCTAAGGGAGTTATCAAAGATGTCTCTGAAGTTTCTGCTTAATGTATTGGGTAGTTGGTTATAGAAAGAGGAACCCTGGAGGATGGGCTTCTGTTTAACCACTGAACACATATATTCTCAAATTCCAGACACTCTTTTGGTTCTATGATGTTTGTATAATCTTGTGATGGACTTAAGAACTTTATAAGAAACATGCATATGTATAAATGACAAAAAGACCATAAGCACATGCAGAAAAACAATTTCCTAGGAAGATATTTGGGACATCTGTGATAAACATAAGACTACTATAATAATAAAAAAACTCTCTTTCAATTATTTTTCCTTCTAACCTTTACCTCCTATCTTTCCACCTTACTAGTCTATTACTCATGTTTAATAGCTCTCCAATACCACTTGGATTGGTGATATGTTATTTCCACCACGTTTTTATTTTCCCCATCACTCCCATCAGTTTATTTCCTTTTTGCTCAGTTTAAATGCCATGTTTAATCAATATAATCATTCTTTTATGATTCCTTGTCTTCCCCTCTGTTGTACTTGTTTAGCAAAACCCCAACTTTGATTAATTCCAACTCACTGCATAGTCTATGCCTACGCAGATAAATGCACCTGAAGAAAAATACAGACCTATGCTCAGTACCCTCATTTCCGTTTGTGATCATTGGCTTTAAGTGGGCCCCCAGCAGCCCAGATATCTTAACACATTTCCCGATTTGATTATTTTTCCCAATCTATTACACTATTAAACAGCTCCTCCCTTCCCAAATTCCTAATAACTCTTTCATGATATTCCATCTCAGTCATATACTTCTCCCTATTTCATTTTAAAAATATAAGTAATTAGTAGTGAACTGTCACATCTACCATCACTCTACCTGCAGTCTCTGCCTTCTCTCTTACCAATATGGTTGAAGCGTTCTGGGATCTTCCTGTAAACCTCACCTCTTCACTTGTGTATTGGACTCTATCTGATGATAGAATTACCTTGCAATTGACCTGTAATGGTTCTATGCTTATCTTCAGGGATGCCTGGAACACTGGTACTGACCATTGGCCAAGATGCATAAGAAATGTACTAGCTAGTCATTTGTATTGTGCAAGTTCAAGACTCTTGTATTAGTTAGGGTTCTCTAGAGAAACAGAATCAACAGGGAACACTCGCAAATATAAAATTTATAAAAGTGTCTCACGTGACCGTGGGAACGCAGAGTCCAAAATACACAGGGCAGCCTGTGAAGCTGACGATTCCGATGGAGGGTCTGGATGAACTCCACAGGAGAGGCTCGCCAGCCAAAGCAGGAATAGAACCTGTCTCTTCTGAATCCTCCTTAAAAGGCTTCCAGTGATTAGGTTAAGCATCACTCATTGCAGAAGGCACTCCCCTTTGGCTGATTACAAATGGAATCACCTGTGGATGCAGCTAACATGATCATGATCTAATTCTATGAAATGTCCTCATTGCAACAGACTTGCCCAACCAGACAAACAGATACCACAACTTGGCCAAGTTGACACATGAACCTGACCATGACAACTCTCCTGGAGGCCCCCTGCATGAGCTTGCCTAACTTGTTTATTGAAAATGTATGTATCGATAGTTTTCTCCTGGTTTAACTAGTTACATAGGCAGGATTTGTGACCAGTGGAGTCTAAAAAACCCCTCAACAAATTTATGTTCCCCTGACAAAAAGGTATCCTGTACGTATTTCAAAAATCCAAAGACAAATCATGTCTTCTGCAACTGAGAAAGGACCCAAGGGGTTCTTCCTGGAAGTCTTGGAATTCTCTGAGGCTTGTCTTTATTTTCTTACTATATATTCTTCACCTTCATTAAGTTTTATCTTTATGAAAGTTTTGTGAGTCCAGTTCAATTATCTAACCCTTGTAATTTCCTTAGGTCCTTTTTATATTTATTTACTCAAGGATATCAAATAAACCATTGTCCTCTGTCTTTTACATCAACAGTTTCCCCCTCTGTACTGGATTACTTAAAAAAAAATTTTTACTGTACATCACTCTCTGAGTTTGCTCCCTTATTCTGATCTCCTTTGCAATCAAACTGGTTAATCAGTTTGCCATCAAACTGGTTAAAAAATAATCAGTAATCATGGTCTCCCTTCCGTTCTCATTTATCCTGTCTAAAACAGACTTTCATCTCTACCATTCCAGAAAAGCATTTCTTAGTTGAGTTCATATCACTCATTCTCATTTATTACTAGTGCTATCAATAGCTTTGACATAATTGACAATTTCCTCTTTTTAGGAACCCTTTTTTCACCTTGACTTTCTTGTTTCCACACTCTCTTAATTTTCCTTCCATTAACTCATCTTCTTTATAGTCTTCTTTGCTTATTTTTCTAACTTCTAAATATCAGAGCGCTCCAAGGCATGGAAATTTTATCTTCTCTGTCCATAGTCACTCTCTAGGACAGTAATCTTATCCAGTCTGATAGTTTTAAATGTAGTCTATTAGCGGATAACTCTCAAGTTTATGTGCCCAACTGAATTTCTCCCTGAACTTCGAACTTGCCCACAAACTCTTTTATTTTTATCGATAACTCCATTGGAATTTAATAGGAAACTCAGATTTACTTTGTCAAAGACAAAATTTGCTTTCTGAAAATTTCTTGTCCTCCACTCTTTCCCATCTCTGTAAATAACAATCCCATTCTTCATGCGTCTTAAGCCAAACTTTTAAAGCCAGTAATAACTCCTAGTTCTCTTGTATCCACCAACAACTCCATGATCATATCCTTTCTGAACACCTTCCCCGCTATCAAGTTGGTCTGTGCAATCATCCTCTCACATCTGGACTTTTTGAAAACCCTCCTAACTGATCTCCCTGTTCTGTCTTTGTCTTTATATATAATCTTATTTGCATCATAGAGTCAGACTAGATATTTTAAACCTTAAAGCTGATCATATCTCTCCTTTACTCAAAACCCTCCAACAGTTCAGAGTAAAAGTCAAAGTCCTTACAATGTGCTACAAGACCTAACCACTTCCATGCTCACTCATTCTATTTCTTGGTAGACAGACACCAAGTCTACTGCCCTCAAACGTTTGCATTTCCTATGCAATACTCCTCCTTATTTTTAAATGATTGCTTCATAACTTACTTCAGCTCTCTGTCCACATAACACTTCAAGGCAATCTGTTATTATTTTCTGTGTAGCAATTATTACCATCTGATATATTGTCTTCTCTTCCTTTCTTTTCTTTTCTTGTTCTGCCTTTTGTGCTTGGATAAAATTGGCCACAAATTCTTCGCAGTTCTTCTCATCAAAAAGTGGAGTCTAATTCCTCATCCTTTGAATCAGAGTTGAACCTTGTGATTTTCTCTGATGAACAGAATGTGGCAGAAAATATTGCATGAGTTCTGATCCTAGATTTCAAAAGGAATAGCAGCTTCCTTTCTCACTTTATCCCCTCATGCTCTGACAGTGTGAACAGGCTCAAACTAGTCTGTGGTAGAGGCCATGGGGCAGAGAACCAAGACTCCTTGATAATAGTCTGCCACAAACCACATATGTGAGGGAGGCCATCCTAGAGCATCATCCCCAAATGCATCAACAGCTGACTATAGCTGCACAGGTGAGCTCAGGCTATGATGCCAGGATAACCACACAGCTGAACTGAGTCTTAATGCTGACCTTAAGAATTATAAGCTAATAATTGATTTTTGTTTTAAGTCACTGTGTTTTTGGGTGATTGTTATGCTGCAAAAATAACTTATCAGCTGTCTTTTCCAATTAGAAGGTAAGCTTCATGACAGCCAAAACTTGGTTTTATGTTCTACTTAATCCCCAATGCCTAGGATAATTTTTGCAAGTAGTTGATGCTTAATTGACATTTGTGGAAGGAAGAAGGGAAGAAAGGAAGAGAGGAAGGAAAGGAGGAAGGAAGGAAGGGAGGAAGGAAGGAAATATATCTTAATGTACAATGGAACTTTAGAAAATTAAGAGAAACAACCCAATAAGAAAATAGCAACATATATGTTTTAGTTTGTTAAAGCTGCTAGAATGCAATAAACCAGTAATGGAATGGTTTTTAAAAGAGAATTTATTAAGTTGTAAGTTTACACTTCCAAGGCTATAAAAATGTCCAAACTAAGACATCCAGATAAGGATACCTTTACTCAAGAAAGGCTGATGTGTCTAGTACACCTCTGTCAGCTGATAAGGAGTGTAGCTGGTGTCTGCTGGGGTCTTTGGCTTCTGGATTCAAACAACTTCCCTGGGGGCATTTTCTTTCTGCATCTCCAATGTCAGGTCTTGTTTTGACTCTGTTGGCACTGAAGCTTTTTCCAAAATGGTTCCCTCTTAAAGGATTCCAAGAAGAAACTTCATCCTGAATTGGTAGAAACACATCTCTGTGGAAACCACCCAATCAAAAGGTCCCACCCACAATTGGCTGGGTCACATCTCCATGGAAACAACTTAATAAAAAATCCCGCCCAACAATATTGAATCAGGATTAAAAACAAGGCTTTTCTGAGATACACAACAGCCTCAAACCAGCAAAATGTATAAAAAGGCAGTTAATATTTTAGAGTATTTATCTGCCATATTTGTCATTTTAGTTTGCTAATATTGCTGGAATGCAATATACCAGAAACAGAACAGCTTTTAAAAAGGGAATTTATTATGTCACATGTTTACAGTTTTTAAGACCATTAAAATGTCCAAACTAAGGTATCTAGAGAAAGATACCTAGATTCAAGAAAGGCCAATGGGTCCAAAACACCTATGTTAGCTTGGAAGGCATGTTGCAATGTCTGCTGGCTTTCTCTCCCAACTTCTTCAAATAACTTTCCTGGGGGAATTTTCTTTCTGTCTCTCCAAATGTCTCTGGCTGTGTGGGCTTTGAAGCTTTTTCCAAAATGTTTTCCTCTTAAAGGGCTCCAGTAAATGACCCATTTTGAGTGGGTAGAGATATATGTCCATGGAAACCACCTAAACAAAACGTCCCACCTACAATTGGGTGTGCCACATCTCCATGGAAGTAACTTAATAAAAAAGATCCCACCCAACAATTCCGAATCAGGGTTAAAGAGCATGGATTTTCTGGGGTAAACACCAGTTTCAAACCAGCACAATTTCTGATAGAAATATCTGGGAATAATTACCAGAATAGTAGGACATCTGGGAAAATAGAATAATAGATATCCTTTTCAGTTACAAAGCACTATTATATTTTTAGCTTCATTCTAGGAAATGACATTATAAGTCAGTCTTAATTCATCCTCATTTTACTTTATATATTTTGAGTTTATGTTAAGACATGCAATTTTAACACCTTTATACCTTCTTAATGAATTATGTATTTTATTTATTAAAAAATTTTATTGTATTAACATATATACAACTCAAAATTTCCCATTTAACTACTTTCATGTGTACAATTCAGTAGTAGTAACTACATTCACAATATCGTGCCACCATCAATATCCATTATGTCCACAAACTGAGGGAGTAAAGCTCAATCCCCTTTGTCTTGAGTGTAGGCTAGGCTTAGTAACTAACCTATAACCAATAAAGTATGACTCTACTGAAAGACAGCTGATATTTTATGCACTCAAGCAGCCCTATGGAAAGGGCCATGGGGTGAGGAATTGAGGTCTCTTGCCAACAGTCCTGCAAGTGATCGATCTGGCAAGTGGATCCTCCATCCCTGCTCAAGCTTTCGGATTCCTGCTCTTCTGGAAGACATCTTTACTCCAAAATCATGAGACCCTGGAATGCCACAGACTCTTGAACTGTGAATTGCTCTAGAATTCCTATTTCACAAAAACTGTGAGATAATATGTAGGTATTCACACTCATCACACTGCTAATATTGTACGGATGAAGGTGAGGGTTGCTATTTTATATAACATGGTTAATGAAGACCAAACTGATAAGGTGATATTTGGAGAATGGTCCAAAATAAGTGAGTGAGCAACCCTAGGGAAACCAGAAGGGAAAATATTCTTAGAGAAGCAAAGGCTTGATGGCAGTAGGCTTGGTGTATTCAAGAAACAGTTAGACTCTGCCACTATTTCCCCATCTCTAGAATAGACATAATAATACTCTGCCTCACAGGTTTGTTGTGAGGAAGACAATAGCATAATTGAAAAAGTGCTTTGAACACTAAAAAAACTATACAAATAGAAGGTATTACTTATATGGGAGATACAAAATTTTGACGGTAGAAAAGTCCACTTTTATAATCAATACCCAACTCTCACTTGTTATCATTTTGGTATAAAGTGAAGTATTAGGGTACAAAACACCTTTCTTGGCCAGATTTTGAACAAAAATGTATCTGTGTGTCACCCTCCTTATTTTGTTGTTTATTTAAGCACACTTTGCGTTTTGAAAGAACATTGCTGTGGAAGACTTTATACCAAAATCTCTAAAAGCCAAAATATTTTTGTTCAATAATATATGCTTGAAACAATCTGTCCATTGCAATAACCAAGTTTCATCTTATCATGAAAAAATAACTTATCATTGATAACCTGGAAAATGAAGCATCTGTAAGTGACTGGTTTTTATAGGTTACAGCATGGAAGTTTATTGGCATCCAAGCATCATGAAACAGATGCATTTGAAAGAGTTGTAGAAATAATGTAAAATTTTGGTTTCATAAGAATCTACTTGTGTTTTTAAAGTATTTAACTCTGTAGAACCACTATTATGGAAAGCTCAGTAATGCTGCTAATGATATTCGTAAACTACACATTTACTGTAGTGTGGTTTTTTTTTTAACTTTTTTATTGAATAGTATAACATACATACAAAGAAAGAATAAAAAAAGCAATAATTTTCACAGCACTCTTCAACAAGTAGGTACAACACAGATTCCAGAGTTTACAATAGGCTACCATACTATTCTCTCAGATATTTCCTTTTAACTGCTTCAGAACATAGGAGGCTAGAAGGCTTAAAATTTTTTTTATCATAACAATCAACTTTTTTTCCTTCTGTTTTGTGAAAAATCACATATATACAAAAAAGCAACAAATTTCAAATCTCAGCACCACAATTAGTTGTAGAACGTATTTCAAACTTTGACATGGGTTACATTATCATAATTTTAGGTTTTTACTTCTGGCTGCTCCAAGATACTGGAGACAAAAAGAGATATCAATTTAATGATTCAACATTCATATTTATTTGTTAAATCCTATCTTCACTGTATAACTCGACCATCACCTTTGAGCATTCAAGCCCTCTCTATTGGGCTATGGCCATTCTAAATTTTTCATATTGGAAGGGTCTGTCACTAATATGGGGTAGGGAGATGAAACCATCTGATGTTCTGAAGAGGCTGGGCTAGGTTTCAGATCTTATCTGGACCAGGGACCCATTAGGAGGTTGTAGGTTTCTGGAAAGTTACTCTAGTGCATGGAACCCTTGGGGAATCTTGTATATTGCCCTAGGTGTTCTTTAGGATTGGCTGAAATGGCCCTGGTTGGGAATGGCAAGTTATGACAGGTAGTAAGTTCTAACTGAAGCTCACATAAGAGCAACCTCCAGAGTAACCTCTCAATTCTGTTTGAACGCTCTCTGCCACTGATACTTTATTAGTTACACTTCTTTCCCCCCTTTAAGTTAGGATGAAATTGTTGATCCCACGGTGCCAGGGCCAGATTCATTCTTGGAAGTCATCTCCCTTGTCACCAGAGAGACTTTCACCCCTGAATGTCATGTCCCACCAAAGGGGGAAGACAATGATTTCAATTGCAGTTGGGCTTAGAGAAACTGAGGCTACATCTGAGCAACAAAATGGATCCTCCAGAAGTAACACTTAGGCATGCCTCAAAGCTTCTCCGCTACCTACATAAGCTTCACATGAGTAAGCCTCAGAATCCAGGGCATGGCCTCTTGATTTGGGTGTCCCTAAAGTTTGACACAATATCAGGGGATTCCCTGATGGTAAGGTTTAATAGTTCCATTTTTTTTTCTCCCATCCCTCAAGGGACTTTGCCAATACTTTTTGATTATCTGCTTAATGTACTCTAGGATGTATCCAGGCATTACAATCTACACAGGATTAAAGGTCCTCTTTCTTATTCTGGGCTCCCTGTGTTTCAATTGTTCAAATGAGCTGTACAGATATGTTGAGTTAGATTATGCTTTACAGAAAATTTCATTTCCAGACCAAATAAAGCTTTCTTCCTTTGGTCTCAAAGAGTATGTGAAGTTCTAAAATATAGACACTGTCTTCTTTACCCCTGTGTTCTGAATTACTTTAACCCCAACCTGATCAGCTTCATTCTTATCTCTAAATATCAGGATATATATATATATGTGTGTGTGTGTGTGTGTGTATATATACATATATATATGTATATGTATATATATGTATATATATAACAGCCTCTCAAAATCCAGAAATAATAATCACCACTCCAGACTTAATGCATCTGCTATAAAGGCTTACAACGTAAGCCCCTGTTTTCTTGTAAGCTATTTCTAAAGGTGACCGTACCATTGTTATTCTTTCATTCCTGGCTTATTTTGTCTCACCAAATGTCCCACATGTTCATTCACATTGTTGCATGCCTCACGACTTTTTGTTCCTTTTTGTAGTAGCACAACCTTCATTCATAACTATACACCATCATTCACCAATCTACTTCTCAGTTAGTGCACTCTTCAACACCTGCCTTCATCAGTCATCATGCATAGTGCTCAAAGTCCACAGTTCATCAACATTCTCAATTTTAGATAATTCTATTGTTCCCAAGAGAAAGAAAATCAATAAACACACCCTCACCAAATAAGAAATCTAAACCAGCTCTTAACTCTTGTACCTCCCTCCATTATTTACCTCTGATATTGCTGTGGTAGTACTGATGTTTTCCTTTTGGACATAGCCCATAGCATGCAATAGCAATTTCCCTGCTTTACCTTGGACTTAAACCCTCTTTGTACATGAATCATATCTTTGAAGTAATTCTTGCAAGAACTCAATTATATTTCTAGTGTTAATAAGTGGGGCATGTAGATCTATGCAACCACTTTCAATCTGGTTCATCTTCAATATGATAATATTACTTATAGACTGTTCTATTTTGCTAGTTGCTGGAAAGCAATATATCAGAAACAGAATGGCTTTTAAAAGGGGGAATTTAACAAGTTGCTAGTTTACATTTCTAAGGCCAAGAAAACGTCCCAATTAAACAAGTCTATAGAAATGTCCAATCTAAGGCATCCAGGGAAAGATGCCTGGGTTCAAGAAGGCCGATGAAGTTCAGAGTTTCTCTCTTATGTGAGAAGGCACATGGAGAACATGGTCAGGGTTTCTCTCTTGGCTGGAAGGGCACATGGCAAACATGGTGTCATCTACTAGCTTTCTCTCCTGGCTTCCTGTTTCATGAAGCTGTCCAGGAGGCATTTTCCTTCTTCATCTCCAAAGGTCACTGGTTGGTGGACTCTGCTTCATGGTGCTACAGCATTCTCTGCTCTCTCTGAATCTCTTTCATTCTCCAAAATTTTTCCTCTTACAGGACTCCAGAAACTAATCAAAACCCACCCAAATGGGTGGAGACACATTTCCCCCAATCCAGTTTAACAACCACTCTTAATTGGGTTACACTCCAGGGAGATGATCTAATTACAGATTCAAACATACAGTATTGAATAGGAATTATTCTGCCCTTATGAAATGGGATTTAGATTAAAACATGACTTTTCTAAGGTCCATACATCCTTTCAAACCAGCACATAGACCAACTAGAGAACCACCTTCACTTCTATCTATTCCCTTACATTGGAGTTCACCCTCATTAGCTAAAGGTTCACCCATTTCTAGTCTCTATGTATCTGATATATATTTTTTTGCATGGGCAGGCACCAGGAATCTAACTTGGGTCTCTGGCATGGCAGGCAAGAACTCTACTTGCTGAACCCCCATGGCCCGCCCTCTATGTATCTTTAAGTCCCCTATATTCTGTATTATAACCCTCTGATTATACCTTTCTGCTGGTCATAAATGTGGAATCACACAGTATATATCCTTTTGTATCTGGCTTATTTCACTCAGCATTATGTCCTCAAGGCTCATCCATCTTATCATGTGGTTCTGGCCATCATTTTGTCTTACTGCTGCATAATATTCTGTTGTATGTATATACCACATTTTGTTGATCCACTTGTCTATTGATGGGCATTTGGTTTGTTTCCATCTTTTCACAATTGTGAATAATGCTGCTATGAACATCAGTGTACAAATGCCTGTTTGTGTCATTGCTTTCAGCTCTTCTGGGTATATACCAAGTAGTGCTATTCCTGGGTCATAAGGCAACTTGATATTTAGTTTCTTAAGGAACAGTCAAACAGTCTTCCATAGTGGCTGCACCATTGTACATTCCCACCAGCAATGCATAAGTGTCCCAGTTTCTCCACATCCTCTCCAACATTTATAATTTCCTGTTTGTTTAATAGCAGCCATTCTTATAGGTGTGAGGTGGTATCTCATTGTAGTCCTGATCTGCATTTCCCTTACAGCCAATGAAAATGAGCATCTCTTCATGTGCTTTTGAGCCATGTGTATTTGCTCTTCAGAAAAATGCCTATTCATATCTTTAGCCCATTATATTATTGGGTTATTTGTTCTTTTGTTGTTGAGTTGTATGATTTCTTTGTATATACAGAAAATCAAACCTTTGTCTATGTGATTTCCAAATATTTTCTTCCATTGAGTGGACTGCCTCTTCACCTTTTTAACAAAGACTTTTGAATTGTAGAAACATTTGATTTTGAGAAGTTCCCATTTATCTATTTTTTCTTTTGTTGTTTGTGCTTTGGGTGCAAATTTTAGGATGCTACCTCCTATTGGTAAGTTTTGAAGATGTTTCACTACATTTTATTCTAGAAGCTTTATGCTGCTAGTTCTTATATTTAGGTGTTTGATCCACTTTAAGTTAATTTTTGTGTAGGGTATAAGAGAAGGGTCTTCTTTCATTCTTTTGGCTATTGATATCCAGTACTTCCATGACAAATTATTGAAAAGACTATTTTGTCTTAGTTCAGAGGATTTGGGGGTCTTGTCAAAAATCAGTTGACCATAGATTTGGTGGTCTATTTCTGCACTTTTGATTCAATTCTATTTGTCAATGCTTCTATCTTTGTGCCAGTACCATGCTGTTTTGACCACTGTGGCTTTATAATGGGTTTTAAAGTCAGGGAGTGTTAATCTTCCCACTTTGTTCTTCTTTCTTTAGGATGCTTTTAGCTATTGAGGGTCTCTTTCCCTTCTAGACGTTTGGTAGTTAGCTTTTCCAAATCTCCAAAGTATGTTGTTGGAATTTTGATTGGTACTTTGTTGAATCTGTAGATCAATTTGGGGAGAATTGACATCTTAACTATTTTTAGCCTTCCTATCCTTGATCAAAGAATATCTTTCCACCTGTTTAGATCTCCTTTGATTTCTTTTTTGGCAATGTTATGTAGTTTCCTGTGTACAAGTCCTTTACATCCTGTTCTAATTTGCTAGCTGCCAGAATGCAATATACCAGAAATGGAATAGCTTTTCAGAAAGGGGAATTTAATAATTTGCAAGTTAACAGTTTTTAGGCTTTGGAAATGTCCCAATTAAAGCAAGTCTATAGAAAAATCCAATCTAAGGCATCCAGGTTTCCTTAATTCAAGAAGGCTGAAAAGTTCAGAGTTTTTCTCTCAAGTGGAAAAGCACATGGCGAACATGGTCAATGCTTTTCTCTCAGCTGTAAGGGCACATGGCAAGCACGGCGTCATCTGCTTGCTTTCCTCTCCAACTCCTTGGGAGGCATTTTCCTTCTTCATCTCCAAAAATCATTGGTTGGTGGGCTCTCTCCCTTGTGGTTCTGTGGCATTCTCTGTGTGGCTTTCTGGTGGATCTGTCATTCTTCTGTGCTCTGAATCTCCTGCATTCTCCAAAATGTTTTCTCTTTTATAGGAGTCCAGTAAACTAATCAAGACCTATCTTGAATGGGTGGAGACACATCTCCACTTAAACCAGTTTAACAGCCACTCTTGATTGAGTCACATCTCCAGGGAGATAATCTAACTGAAGTTTCAAACATACAGTACTGAATAGGGATTAGAAGAAATGGCTTCCTTTACAAAATGGGATTAGGATTAAAGCATGACTTTTCTAGGGTACATACATCCTTTCAAGCTGGCACATAACCCTAGTTAAGTTCATTCCTAAGTACTTGATTCTTCCAGTTGCTATTTTGAATGGAATTTTTCCTTAACTGATTCCTCAGCTAGGGCATTGCTTGTGTATAGAAATGTTACTGATTTTTTTACACATTAATTTTATATCCTGACACCTTGCCGAATTTGTCCATTAGCTCAAGTAACTTTGCTGTAGGTTTTTCAGGATCTTCTAAGTATAGTACCATGTCATCTGCAAATAATGAGTTTTTCTTCTTCCTTTCCAAATGGGGTGCCTTTTATTTCTTTGTCCTGCCTGATTGCTCTAGCTAGAACTTCTAGCACAATGTTAAATAATAGTGGTGGCAGTGGACATCCTTGTCTCATTCCTGATCTTAGGGGTAATGCTTTCAGACCCTCTCCATTGAGTACGATGCTGGCTATTGGTTTTTCATATATTCCCTTTATCATATTGAGGTAGTTACCTTTGATTCCTATCTTTTGGAGTGTTTTTATCAGAAAAGGATGTTGAATTTTGTCAAGTGCTTTTTCAGCATCAATGAGATGATCATGTGATTTTTCCCTTTCAATTTGTTAATGTACTGTATTATATTAATTTATTTTCTTGTGTTGAACTATCCTTGCATTCTTTGTATAAACCCCACTTGGTTGTGGTGTATAACTCTTTTAACATATTGCTGGATTTGATACGTTAATATTTTGTTGAGAATTTTTGCATCTATGCTCATTAGGGAAATTGCCTCTATTTTTCCTTTCTCATAGCATCTTTATATAGTTTTGGTATTAAAATGATATTAGCTTCATGAAGTGAGTTAGGTAGTATTCCTTTTTCTTTAATTTTTTGGAAAAGTTTGAGCGGGATTGGTGTTAGTTCTTTTTGGAATGTTTATAAAATTTCCCTGTGAAGCCATCTGGTCCTGGGCTTTTCTTTGTAGGAAGATTTTTGATGACTGATTGAATCTATTTACTTATGATTGGTTTGTTGAGATCTTCTATTTCTTTCTGAGTCAGTGTAGCTTGTTTCTTTATTTCCAGAAATTTGTCCATTTCATCTAAGTTGTCTAGTTTGTTGGCATATAGTTGTTCATAGTATCCTTTTATGATTTTTTTTATTTCTTCAAGGTCTGTGGTAATGCACTCCTTCTCATTTCTGATTTTGTTTATTTGCATCCTCTTTCTTTTTTTCTTTGTCAGTCTTGCTAGTGGCCCATCAATTTTATTGATTTTCTCAAAGAACCAACTTTTGGTTTTATTGATTCTTTCTACAGTTCTTTTGTTCTCCCAATCATTTATCTCAACTTTAATCTTTATCATTTCTCTTCTCCTATTTGCTTTGGGGTTAGTTTGTTGTTCTTTCTCAAGTTCGTCCAGGTGTGCTTGTAAGTCCTCAATTTTTGCTCTTTCTGGTTTTTTAATATAGGCTTTTAGGGCAATAAATCTCCCTCTCAGCACAGCCTTTGCCACATCGCATAAGTTCTGATAGGTTGTATTCTCATTTTCATTCATCTCCAGATAGCTACTGATTTCTCTGGCAATTTCTTCTTTGACCCACTGGTTATTTAAGAGTGTGTTACCTATTGTGATCAGAGAAAATGCTTTGCATAATTTCAATGTTTTAAAATCTTTAAAGACCTGTTTCATGCCCCAGCATAAATTCTATCCTGGAGAATGTTCCATGAGCACTAGAGAAGAATGTAAATCCTTGTGTTTTGATGTGCAGTGACCTATATATGTCTGCTAGGTCTAATTCATTTATCCAGTTATTTAACCTCTCTGCTTCCTTGTTGATCTTCTGTCTGGTTGTTTTATTTATAGAGGAGAATAGTATATTGAAGTCTTCTACTATTATTGTTGAAGCATCTATCATTTTGTCAATGCCTGTCTCATGTACCTTGGGGTTCTTTGATTGGAAGCATAAACATTTATGATTGTTATATCTTCTTGGTGAATTGGCCCTTTAATTAGTATATAGTGTCCTTCTTTCTCACTTATGATGTCTTTACATTTAAGGTCTATTTCATCCAATATATATATATAACTACTCCTGCTTTCTTTTGGTTCCAAGTTGTGTGGAAAATCTTTTCCATCATTTCACTATCATTCTATTTGTATCCTTGTGTCTAAGATGAGTCTCTTGTAAGCAGCATATAGCTGGGTTATGTTTCTTATCTATTCTGCCAAATTGTCTCATTTAATTGGTAAATTTAGTCCGTTAATATTTAAAGTTATTACTGAAAAGGCATTTCTTGAATCCACCATCTTATCCTTTTTATTTTATTTGTCAGATCTATATACTCTTTTCCCTCTTTCTCTTTGTATTCCTTAAATTACCCTTAGTAGTACTCTTTAATTCTTTACCCTCCTCCAGACCTCCCTCTCCTGTCTTTTTTATTTTTTCAGCCTGCAGAATTCCTTTTAATATTTCTTGTAGGGCCAGTCTCTTGTTGACAAATTCTTTCAAGACTTCTTTTTCTGTGATAACTTTAATCTCTCCCTCAGTTTTGAAGGACAATTTGGTTGGGTACAGATTTCTTGGCTGGAAATCTTTCTCTTTCAGGACCTTAAATATATCATACTACTCTCTTCTCGCCTCCAGTTGGATAGTTGAGTAGTCTGAACTATGTGGTTTCCTTTGTATGTAGTAGATTGTTTTTCTCTTGCCACTTTCAGAATTTTCTGCTTCTCTTCAACATTTGATAGAATGATTAGTATATGTCTTGGAGAAAGCCTATTTGGATTTATTCTGGAGTTCACTGAGCTTCTTTGACTTGTATATTTATGTCCTTTATAAGGGTTGGGAAGTTTTCCCCCATTGTATCCTCAACTACTCTTCTTAGCCCTTTACTCCTCTCTTCTCCTTCTGGGACAATGTGCTGGTTTGAAAGGATGTATGTACCCTAGAAAAGCTGTGTCTTAATCTAAATCACATTTCATAATGGCAGAATAATCCTTTCTGCCTCTCAGTTTCTCGGCCTCTGCAACCAGGGCTGCCACATGTGGTGCAGAAGGCTCTCCGAGGGCAGCCGCATTTCCGAATTGCTGCCTCAGTCACCCTCTTGTCCCTTCTCTAACTTTTCCATGGAGCAGGGCTAATTTCAAGCTGCTCTAGTCGGCCATCTTCCTGGAAGTCTCCCACAATTGCTTCTACATTCCCTTTTATTCAATTTAATATAAATGTGCTCAGCATCTTTTCTGTGCTAAAAATGATTCTGTCCTAAAAAATCTTTGTATATAAAATAATGTAACTGAGTTTAAATGTATAAAGAAAATACATTTTACTAGTATTAGTAGCACACATTTTGATTTCCCTTCCCAAATTTATGAATGCAAAATTAATATAGATATTTGATTCTCCATCAGTGGAGTCTATAGTATAAAAGCTTTATAGCCTAAGCCAGATGAAATAAGGTGAAATCTTCCTTAAACATCAATTAACATATTTTGTTTTAAAATATATCTTTCTGCATTGTAAACCAACTAAATTCAGTCTTCTGTTTATCAAAGCCTTCCTCTGGTGGCAGTTACAGCATGCCTGATGGTTCATTGCAGGTTGCCTCATTAAGGTGATCCTTTGGCCAGAGTGATAAATACTCATACATGAGGTTGGACTACAATACCACAGCTAAAGGCCACATGAGAGCCAAGCACCTCCTAAACTGGCACAGCTCATCAGATATGAACAAAGCTTTCCAGGGGCAAGAGCTACTCATAGGTTCATGGAAGTCTAAGTGCCCAACACATCTTTGTATTACAAACATGACCATCTACTTGCAAAAGTGACCAAAGTATATTTTTGTACTTTTTTCTTTTAGTACCATAATTGTGCTTCAGAACATCCTATTTATTCTAAAAAAAAAAAAAAAATTTCAGACAAAGGTCATGGACCTTTGTGCTGGCATATTGTTTATTTATGGGAGCAAAAGAGTAACAACATTTGAGGGTTTATACAAGGTATTCCTTGTAATAGGCCCTTGAGATGGATTTTTCAGTTACTTTATACAACACCTCAAGACAGGTGCTATTATTTTACAGCTAATGTTATAGCTAAGGAGGCCCAAAAAACCTGAGTTACTTGCCATTCATTATAAACTTAATCAAGAATGAACCACAATTTGAACACTGATTTAAAAATCTGTATTCTCTGGAGTTTCTAAGTCAGATGGTGCAGTAGGGAGCTTCGAAACTCAGTTTGTCCTCCAAAGCAGCTAATAGAGAGCCAGGAACTAGCTGTTCAGGAGCTCGTAGACTAGAAGACACTGTACACTACCCACAAAAAGTATCAGTTTTTTCTTCCAGTGCTTCAGTGAGGAGCTAAGAGTAAAACTCTCCATGCAGTACAGGCTGGTGCCAAACCCCCACTCATGGCCGTCAATCCTAGGATCTAGCCAGATAGAGATACTACAAGAAAAGAAAATTACAGACCAATTTCTCTAATGGATATAGATGCAAAAATCTTAAAAAAAAATACTTGCAAATTAAAAACACCTGCACATCAAAACAATTTTACACCATGACTAAGTGGCTTTTATCGCAGGTATGCAAGGGTGATTCAACACAAGAAAATCAGTTAATGAAATTCACATTGTTAACAAATCAGAAGGGAAAAACCACATGATCATCTTTATTGATGCAGAAAAGGCATTTGACAAAATCCAACATACTTTCTTGATAAAAACATGTTTAAGTATAAGAATAGAAGGAAATTTCCTCAACATGATAAAGAACATATATGAAAAAAACATGTCTAACATCATTCTCAATGGTGAAAGACTGAACTCTTTTCCTCAAAGATCTGAAATAAGACAAGGATGCCCACTGTCACCACAGTTACTCAATATTGTGCTAGAAGTTGTGGCTATAGGATTTAGGCAAGAAAAAGAAATAAAGGCATCCAAATTAGAAAGGAAGAAGTAAAACTTTTAATATTTGCAAATGACATGATCCTATATATATCCCCAAAAATCTACAACAAAGCTACTAGAGCAAATGAACAAGATCAGAAAAGTGGCAGGATACAAGATCAACACACAAAAAATCAGTAATATTTATATGCACTAGTAATGAGCAAACTGCAGAAGAAATCAAGAAGAAAAAAATTTCCATTTACAACAGCAACTAAAAGAATCAAATCCATAGGAATAAATTTAACCAAGAATGTGAAGGACCTGCATGCAGAACAGTATAAAACATTGCTAAAAGAAAGCAAAGAAGACCTACAATAAATGGAAGGACACTCCATGTTCATCGGTAGGAATACTCAATATAGGTAAGATGTTTTATTAGCTAGGGTTCTCTAGAGAAACAGAATCAGCAGGAGATATCTATAAATATAAAATTCATAAAAGTGTCTCACATAACTGAGAATGTTGAGTCCGAGGTCTGTAGGGCAGGCCACAAGCTGGCAGCTCCAATGAAGGTCCTCAATGAACTCAGAAGAGGTGGGCTGGTGAAGCAGGAAGAGTGAGCACCTCTTCTGAATCCTCCTTAAAAGACGTCTGGTGATTAGATTAAGCATCACCACTGCAGAAGACACTCCCCTTGAATGCAGCCAAACATGATCATGATTTAAGTCAATGAAATGTCTTCATAGCAACAGGCAGACCAGGAGTTAGCTGACCAGACAGCAGGGCACCACCACCTGGCCAAGATGACACATGAACCTGACCATGACAGATGCCACTTCTACCCACATTATTTACATATTCAATGCAATCCCAAGAAAAATTCCAACAGTTGAAATTGCAGAAATGGAAAAACCAATTTTCAAATTTATTTGGGATTTTAGGGGTCCCAAATAGCTGAAAACACCTTGAAAAAGAAGAAAGAACTTGGAGGACTCATATATTAAACGATATATATATATACATATAATAAATATGATTTTATATTACAAAGCTACAGTGGTCAAAGTGGCACAGTCCTGGCATAAAGATAGATATATTTATCAATGGAATTGAATTGAGAGTTCAGAAATAGATTTTCACATCTTTGGTCAACTGATTTTTGACAAGGTTGCCAAGTCTACTCAAGCAGGACAGAATGGTCTCTTCAACAAATGGTGTTATGAGAACTGCATTTCTATATCCAAAAGAATGAAAGAAGGCTCCTATCTCACGTCTTATGTAAAAATTAACTTAAAATGAATCAATGACATCAATTTAAGAACCAGGACCATAAAACTTCCCTAAATATAGGGAAGCTTTTTCAACATCTTGGTAGACAGTAGTTTCTCCTACTTTACATGCAAAGCACAGGCAATGAAAGACAAAATAGAGAAATAGGAATTCTTCAAAATTAAAAACTTTTGTGCTTCGAAGGACTTTGTCCATTAAAGTGAAAAGTCATCCAGCTGAATGGGAGAAAATATTTGGAAACCACATATCCAATAAGGGTTTAATATCCAGAATATATAAAGAAATT
>PVIY010043640.1:0-20180 GCA_004026745.1 Myrmecophaga tridactyla
AAAAAAAACATATTGTAATAAAATAAAATGGAGTGAAAGAGAGGCCAAGCAATAAGTAGGAACACTAAATTTTCTGAAAATGATATAATGATTCTTTCTTTTTAATCTACTTTGAACCAGAAAGAATCGTAAACTGCTATCAAGTTACCCACATTATCGAATATAACCCGTCATTTTCGCTGGAAGCAGTGTAACTCTTAGAGTGGAAGAACAGCAGTGACTGATGAAATCTAAGTTGACAGAAGAAAGCCAGTATTTCACAGTCTAGAGTAAATGGGCACACGAAGGCAATGTTAAAAGTGAGATAAGGGGATGATATTCATTAAATATTAGGTAAGCAAAAAGGAAATTTCAATCCCTATGTAATAAGGGAGTTTTTTCAAATAAAAGAATTATATGGCAAATGGTACTTCTCGTACAGATTCCGACCGGACAGAGTGCTGTCCAGTCAGCAGTGAACGGGGCCAAAACGAAGCCACGCCACGTGACATGAAGAACGTTAACTGAAATAACATAAGCGTTTTAAAGAAATTATGCTGATGAGCACACATGCAGAATTGTTTTCCATCCAGTTATTCATTATCTCTCAAGTCAAGTTTACTTCTTCAAAAGTCCTTCACAATTTTAAGTAAAATTTAACTAAACTTTTAAATGTCTAAAAACTAATATTCTCAAAAGAGTGTGTCTCTGACCCTAGCTAACTGTCCATTAAAATAACTTTGAAAACAGAAAATGTGCAAACTGCTATGGAGAAAGCAAAGGTGAAACCATTTACATTTTCCTGTTTTTCTGAATGTGGGGAACCGGGGGAGAACTCGGAGAGGATTTTCACTGGCTGTGGAGAGGACAGACTGTTTTCCATGGACATTTGAGAAACAGAAACATCAGCACCGCACACGTCTTCACCAGATAGGAAATCATGACACGGTAAGGGACCCCGGCTGTGTGGGCAGCGCCCTAGGGGTCCCACTGCATGGGCGGCGCCCTAGGGGTCCCCAGCTGTGTGGGCGACGCCCTAGGGGACCCCGGCTGCATGGGAAGTGCCCTAGGGGACTCCGGCTGTGTGGGCAGTGCCCTAGGGGTCCCCGCTGCGTGGGCGGCGCCCTAGGGGTCCCCAGCTGTGTGGGCAGTGCCCTAGGGGTCCCCGCTGCGTGGGCGGTGCCCTAGGGGTCCCCAGCTGTGTGGGCAGTGCCCTAGGGGTCCCCGGCTGTGTGGGCAGTGCCCTAGGGGTCCCCACTGCATGGGTGGCGCCCTAGGGGTCCCACTGCATGGGCGGCACCCTAGGGGTCCCCACTGCATGGGTGGCGCCCTAGGGGTCCCATTGCATGGGCGGCGCCCTAGGGGTCCCCAGCTGTGTGGGCAACGCCCTAGGGGACCCCGGCTGCGTGGGAAGTGCCCTAGGGGACTCCGGCTGCGTGGGCGGCACCCTAAGGGTCCCCGGCTGCGTGGGCAGTGCCCTAGGGGACTCTGGCTGTGTGGGCAGTGCCCTAAGGGTCCCGGCTGCATGGGCAGTGCCCTGGCAGCAGTTTGGATAGTTTCTTTGCCCTGGACAAGATGCTTATCAACCGCCTGCCCACCACCTCTGACCAGCCTTGCCCTGGCCTTTCCCCAGTGCCATCCTAAAACCGGGGACCTCTGACCGGGGCCTGGGACTGGTGGGCAGCTACTGCAGGCAGGTCCTGCTTCGGGCTCCCTGGGCAGCACTGGCTGTGGGCAGTGACTTCCCCACTGTCTCGCTTCACCGGCCCAGGTACTGCGCCTGGACGTGGTCTGCACATGGCCTGCATGTCACCTGGACAAGGCCTGCACGTGGCCTGCACATGGCATGGATGTGGCGTGGACAGGGCCTGCACATAGCCTGCACGTGGTATGGACATGGCCTGCACGTGGCCTGGATGTGGCCTGGACGTGGTATAGATGTAGCCTAGACGTGGCCTGCACGTGGCCTGCACATGGCATGGATGTGACCTGCACATGGCCTAGATGTGGCATGGATGTGGCCTAGATGTGGCACGGATGTGGCCTGCATGTGGTGTGGACATGGCCTGCATGTGGCGTGGACATGGCCTGGGCATGGCCTGGACGTGGCCTGTACATGGCCTGCACGTGGCATGGACATGGCCTGCACGTGGCATGGACCTGGCCTTCACATGGCCTAGATGTGGCACGGATGTGGCCTGCACGTGGCGTGGACATGGCCTGGGCATGGCCTGCACGTGGCATGGACATGGCCTACATGTGGCGTGGATGTGGCCTGCACATGGCCTGCATGTGGCCTGGACGTGGCCTGGACGTGGCCTGGGCATGGCCTGCACGTGGCGTGGACATGATCTGCATGTGGTCTGGACATGGCCTGTACATGGCATGGACGTGGCCTACATGTGGCGTGGATGTAGCCTAGACATGGCCTGCATGTGGCCTGGACGTGGCCTGGCTTTGCTGGTGGCCTTGGCACAGTGTGGTGGGCGTTAGCAGGGACTGCCCTAATATCTCAGTCTGAAATGGGCCATATTCCAGTTATTGGCTTCTCGTCTTATCAACTACCACATAATAAGCATGTTTAACTTCGAAGCAATGCTTCCAAAATATGAATAAAAAGAAGACTCCTAACTGGGGGGATCGCTTTTGGTTTATGTTCTTGTTTTAATCGCCTCCTGCTCACCCGCTGGTGGGGAGGGGGTCTCACCGCGGCCCAGGACACCAGGCCTGACGGACCAGACCGAAAGCAGCTCCACATGCAGGTGGAGCCTGGGCCCGAGGCGCAGCTGGCCCCAGGGGCACCCCGAAATGGACACAGGGGTCAACGGTAGGCCTGGGCCTGGGCCGGGAGGGAGGGCCGGGGGGCAGGCTGTGGTCACTGGTGGGACTAACCCACTGCCCTGCCCGGACAGAAGCCCCCGTGGCAGGGACGGGCCAGCCTGTCCAGTGACCGGGGCAGAGGGCTCGGCGCAGCCAGACTCGCCGCCGTCCCCCTCCGACGCGCAGCTCAGCACCTGGCACGCAAAGGGCTCACCAACACGTCCCTTTCAGATGAGGATGCGGGAACTCGGAACACTGCTCCAGGTTCCAGACTGGGCTTTCACTCTGAGATAAACACCACCCTTGGTGAGAAAGCCGAGCCGGCAGATTCTCACGTGCGTGTGGACAGCAAGAAGAGAAAGCATGAGAAGCATGAAAGTAAGAAAAGCCAAAGAAAGACAACAATTTTCCTGTATGATATGCGTGAAACAATTTCTCTCAAGTAATTTGGTTCAATCCAAATAGTGGGAAATAATTCGTTGTTTGCATTTTCCCATTTCCTTTAGTATGGCTCTGCCATGCATCATTCTGTAAATGTTCCTTCCAGGGAACAGAGAGAAAAATCGACTTCTACTGGGAGACTGGGAGCCCAGATTGCACGAAACCCTAAATACAGAGCCGTTATTATAATAAATGTGGGATACTTATATTCCTACTGCACCCAAGTGTGTATTCACATTATAATTGAACATATTTTTGTGATGCACCGATCTGTTTGCTGAGAATACTAGTGAGAGTCTCTGAAAAAAGATTACTTTTCTGATAGAATATTTTGCATTTTGGTCCATGCCATATCCAAGGAGAATATAAAAATCCATCAATAACCGTTACCCACCCCCCGCCCCCACGTGCGACATGACATCCAGGGGTGAAAGTCTCCCTGGTGGCGTGGGAGAGGACGCCCAGGGATGAGTCCGGTCCTGGCACCGTGGGATCAACAATTCCATCCTGACCGAAAGGGGAAAGTAGTGTAACTAATAAAGTATCAGTGGCAGAGAGAGTTCAAACAGAGCCGAGAGGCTACTCTGGAGGCTGCTCCTACGCCAGCTTCAGGCAGACCTCACTGTGTCTCCCAGCCTGGATCTGTGCTGTCGCGATGCAGTCGGGGTTTGCCCTGCTGGGTCCATGCTGCTGGAAGGTGAGGCGAGAGGTTGCCCAGGGCTGGCTCCGTCCAGCAGACACAGTCCACAATGAACGTGGGCCAGGGAGGGACCATCCGGCTGCAGCTGGAGAGCCACACGGTGCTGCCGTGGGTGGGCGTTGGTAGGACCCGGGAGCCGGCCCTGCCACCCACTTCCCACCCCCAGGCGCTGGGCCGCTTCCCCGGTTGGAGGTTAAGGTGTGGCCTGTCCACGGGAGCACGTACACACCAGAGAGGAGGCGGGCAAGCCGGGGCCCGACTGCGCAGCTGGACGTCCTTCCCCAGCAGGGAAGTGACACTTTCCAACTCATGGATTTTATTCTGAGCAGGGCCGCGGGCGTCTGTGCCCCAGTTGTGGATTCGTGCGATGAATTCAGGTCGAGCAGCCCAAACCCGGAAAGCGCTCTATATGTACACGCACACACACACACACACACACACTCATGTGAGAGAGATTTGCCATACGGTTCATAAAAGATCTATAAACGAGAATAATTGTGTATCCAGAAGTTGTCAGTTCCCTTTCAGCGTGGGAAGCCGGGCTGCTGACCCCAATGGCAGCATCTGTCAATATTGAGAGCGGCGTCTGCCAGCGTTATTTATGCCCCAGCGTTTAAGGACCTCTGACATGTGAGGTCTGCGCAAACAAGTTCTAAAGAGGGAGTCAATTTTAGCAAATGAAAAATCAAGGGGTAATTTGCAGTTTTGAATCTAAATATTCAAAATAAATACATCTGTTTTAAAAGTAATTTCACATATTTGGAATGACTAAGAGTATTCCAATTTCCTAGTTGTAATTATGAAAATATGCTTTGTTATAATTTGATAAGGGCCTAATATTATGAATTTTTAAATGCTGTGAGTCATAATATATTACCTGCCATGTATATTTTTTCTTGATGTTCACTGCCCCAAACACTCACTCCATCTGGCAGGGTGAAACTGTTTTAAAGAAAACTTTGTCAAATCTCATTGTCAAGAATATGACAAGATTGTAGAAAATAGAAATTAATTAGCTTAGCAAGAGAGGGTTATAAGAACAGTTGGTGTTTCCATCTCTAGAAACACAGAGGTGGAAATATTTAGAGAAAGAATCATTTGAATGGGGACTAAAATATCATATCTAAAAATCCAAGCAAACCCACAGAAAGCTGTGCAAGGCCTAGCGTTTCCCTGCCTTCCAACCACAATCAGCAGATCACACGCGTCCACAGTGTGGCCTGGAAATGGCCGAGAAGAGACACAGGTAGCCCTTGAACCAGAGGAGAGTTAAGGGGTGGTGCGTGCGACGTGGGAAATGCCACCAAAAAATGCATAGACATTGCTTGAATCTTTAAAAATCTTTGCATTGAGAAGCAAGAGCTTCCTTAAGCAAAAGTTGAGAGCCAAAAATTGTGAGTCCTTCTTCCTGATGTCCTTTCCCCCAGGAAAACTAACTGTTCCTTACAGTATGTTCCTATCCTGATAGTGAACATGGGAATGAAGCAGTTGCCATTCACGGCATCCGGGGTCACTTCCCGTGGCCTCAGCCCTGACGGGGTGGCCCCGAGAGCCCAATGGGGTTCACCACAGTGCAGTGAGGGCACACCTCAGCAGAGCGCCTGTGAGTTCACCAGGCATGGGGCTACGCCCGGTGCCTGGGACAGCGTCCCTTCTCCACCCCAGGGAGAGAGGCCAGAGGTAGAGACAGAGGTAGAGAGAGGTGGGAGAGAGAGAGAGAGAGAGAGAGAGAGAGAGAGAGGTGGGTGAGAGAGAGAGAGAAAGAGGGAGGCAGTGGGAGTGGGGAGAGATGGAGAGAGAGGCAGAGAGGCAGAGAGAGGTAGAGAAAGGGGTGTGTGCATGAGAGACAGAGAGAGACAGAGAGGTAAGATAGAGAGGGTTGTGTGTGCACATGTGCAGGACGGGGAGGGTGAGAGAGGTGGAGAGAGAGAGGGAGACAGAGAGAGAGAGGGAGACAGGGAGACTGAGGCTGGAACAGAGACAGACTTCCGCCTTAAGCCCTAGAAGGTGAACACATGCCGGGGCGGGGGACGGAAGGGAAAGAGGAAACCACACTCCCCATGGTGCAGTGGGGGTCTCTAAATCTCTCCAGAGTCGTCGCTGTCACTCCAGGTGTGGGCCTGAGTCGCTCTCTGGCCTTTGCCCTGTTGCTCTTTGTTCGGCTGCCCCAGACTCTGTGGAATTGTGAACACCTCAATAGAAAACGGTTTCCAGTATGCCCCTGCACCAAATCTAAGGGGTGAAACTCCCGAGCTGTTTCTCGTTCCAGCCAAGCCTCCAGAGTCACCACAGCTCAGACCAGCCCAGGGCGTCCTTTGAGAACTGGCTGCGTTCACTTCCCCTGCGAACATTTCCGTGGAAAAGGGCGTGATGGTTTAGTCTTTTCTACGTGCTCTCTCAGTGGCAGAAGATATTTCAGGGACAGATTTCACCTCATCTACACGGTAACAGCTTTCTCATCTCTCGGTTTGCCTCACCCTACCCAACAACAGAACAAATCCTGCTTTTCACCTCAATTTTCATCCCACCAAACTTTGAACAGTATGATGTTATGAAGGTGCTGGTCCTCTAATTCCTATTTAGAGGGGGAGAAAGCCACCTCTAAGTAAGATGCAGTTTACCCTTTCAAAATTATTCAATCATTTCACCTTATTTTGGAAGCTAGAAAAATGCAATTTGAAATACCATCATAAAAATCACTTACATGTTTCACTTTATTAATTCAGTATGATATATCATAAAATGCGTATTCAAATTAAAAACGAATTACATCTTTCTCTTTCCTTTTGTTTTTAGCAAAGTGTCATCTGAAATTAATACCCCTTAGAACGCTTTATTAAATTAGTCAGGTGAAATAGAGTTGACATACGTGTCCTTGCTCGCAGTTGGATTTCCACCAGCCACTTCTCCGTCTCTTGCACACCATCCCCATGTGAACACAGATACCCTAATATCCCCAAAGCCTAAACCTTCACACACACGCGCACAACTCTCACTCACTGCCCCATATCTCTACCCTTTGATTCATCAATAACTTCATAGAAACATTTTTCACGTGTGTAAATGTACCTGCACATATTTTTTCTTTATCTCTCATTCAAGCCCTGCTCACAGCAGCGTGAATCCATGGAAACTATTTATTTTGTGTTAAGGTCACAGAAACATCATGTGCTAAATCTAGTAGATGCACAGAAACATTTTCTATGCAAATCAGAAAAATCAATTGAATTTTTCTTACAGGCCTATTTATAGGAGGTGGAGGAGAAAACTCAATATTTAAATGAATTCCAAGCTGAGGTGTGTCCCTCTCAAGTAGACCATTTTATTCTAACAGCACTTTCTAGTGTGTGTCTAGAGGCTGAGGGACATGAGCTGGTTAAAGAAGCAACAGATTTGGATAGTCCCTAAGGCAAGTACAGACCATTCATTTACTCCAGAGGAACCACTGTGTTTTTCTGATTCACTTAAATATCTTGACCACACTGACCTACTTTCTTAGGAAATTTGCATCCATAGAATTAACCCTTTGAAGTGCAGCAGCAATAGATGTTGTCCATGTGAGCTGCTCTTGCTCGTGGATGAGTGACCTGAAGCTGACTTGGTCATCGGGGGCAATATTCTCACTCAAAAAGTCCATTTAGTGATCCCTTCCTGTTCTTCTGGTTGGATCTGTTGTTTTTACCTAAGGTTTAAATCATTATATTCACCACTACTACATGCATTACTAGAATATATAGCATTTATAAAGCAGGATGAATAGAATATTGACTCACCTTGACCACACATTCCATATATAAACCTTCTGCAAATCACTTTACCAGATATGTATATGTAATATGGTTTCATACTGACAATAAATTATGCAGAAATTCAAATATGTAGCTACCGTTTCTAGTATTTCAGAAAAACAGATTATTTTATACGCAGAAAATTTAGTTCCCTGCAAATAATAAAAGGGCATTAATTATGATTTTAGAATTTAATACCAATGCATACTCTCATTCTTGAAAATGTGCTTTTCTGTATAACTTGGCTCTGATATGGTGGTCATGCTCATAGATGGAGCGTAAACTTGACGATTTCTTTAATCATGGGATTCTTTTCTTTTCCCTCCCCAAACAGACAGGTATTTTGCAAGTAGGGAAGAAAATTATTTTCTTTTCCTGAAATTATGAGTTAATTGATACAAACTCTCTTGGCCTAGAGGGATTTATGTTCTTTTTTTTATTCTTATTTTTTCAATAAAAAGAAATAAAAACTTTATGATTAAAATGAAGTCAACCTTTCCTAATTACTTTTCATTAGATAAGATTTGAGTTTACAGAAAAATCATCAGGAAAATACAGAGTTGCCATATACCTGTGCCCGTTATTAACATTTTGCATTAGTGTGGTAAGTTTATTATAATTGATATGAGAATATTATCATGATTATACTGTTAACTTTCATCTGTAGTGTGCACTGGATTAAATGTTGTGCTATTCAGTACTATGGATCCTTTACAAAAACTTTTCTTCTAGTAATATATATACAACGTGAAAATTACCTATAACCATGTACAGATATAATTCAGAGGTGGCAATTGCATTCACAAAGTTGTGCTACCATTACCCCCATCCATCACCAGACTTTTCCACAAACAGAAGCTTTTCTCCAATTAAGCACAAATTCTTCACTCCCCAGCCGCACGCTCACACTGGTAAACTGCACCTCGTATCTCAGTATGAGAATTTGCTTCTCCCAGTGATTTCATGCCAGCAAGATCATACAATGTTTGTCTGGCTTATTTCCCACACCATGACATCCTCAAGGTTTATCCATTTTGTCGCAAGTATCAGTTTTCTGGGTTTTTTCCACGTATATATCCTGTTTTATTTATTCATTCCTCTGTTAGTGAGCATTTGGATTGCTTCCATCTTTGATAGCTGAGTGTAATGACATTATGAACATCAGTGTGAAAATATCTGTTTGAGTCCCTGCTTTCAATTTCTTGGCATATGTATCTAGAAGAGGGATTGCTGGGTTATAGGGTAATTCTATACTTAACTGTCTGAGGAACCAGCAAATTGTTTCCACAGTAGCTGCACCATTTTAAAATCCCACCAACAATGAAAAAGTGTCCCTATTTTTCCACACCTTCTCCAGAACTTGAACATTTGTGTGTGTGTGTATGTGTATGTTTACTAATAGCTATTTTAGTGGGTGTGAAATGGGATCTCCTTATGGTTTTTATTTCCATTTCCCTAGTGGCTAGTGATGTTGAGCATCTTTTCATGAGCTTTCCTGGCCACTTGTATATCTTCTTTGGAGAAATGTTATTTAAATTGTTTGCCTATTTTTAATATGGGCTATTTTTGGGGGGGGTTATTGAGTGGAGGATTTCTTCATAAATTCTGGATATTAAGCCCTTATCATATATGTGGTTTCCAAATATTTTCTCCCATTGAGTAGACCATCTCATTTATTTCAATAGTGAAGTCCTTTGATGTGCAAGTTTTAACTTTTAATTAGGTCCTATTTATCTATTTTTCTTATGCTGCTTGTGCTTAGCTGTAAAGTCTAAGAAACCATCGCCTAACACAAGAGCCTGAAGATGTTTCCCTACATTTTCTTCTAGAAGGTTTATAGTCTGGGCTTTTATGTTTATGTCTTTGATCCATTTTGAATTATTTTTTACATGTGGTGTGAGGTAGGTAGGGGTCCTTCTTCCTTTTTTGCAAACGGAGATCCAGTTTTCCCAACACCATTTGTGAAGAGACTATCTTTTGTCAGTTGAATGTCTTTGCCACCTCGTCATAAATTAGTTGGCCTTAAGTGTGAGAGCTGATTTCTGGACTCTCGATTTGATTCCATCAGTCTATGTGCATGTCCTTGTGCCGGCAACATGTTCTTTCATTACAGTGGCTTTGTAATAAGTTTTAAGATCTAGAAGTGTGAGTCCTCCATCTTCATTCTTCTTTTTCAAGATGGCGTTAGCTATTCATGGCCCCTTCCCCTTCCATATAAATTTGATGTTTGGCCTTTCCATTTCTGCAAAGAAGGTTATTGGAATTTGCAATAGGGATTGCAGGGAATTTATAAATTGTTTTGGTAGTAGTGAAATCTTAATGAGGCTTAGTTCTAATCCAGGAACATAGAATTTCCTTTCATTTCCTTAGATCTTCTGTGTTTTCTTTAACAAAAATAGTTTGTATTTTTCCATAGTTTTGTAGTTTTTTGTGTTCAAATAATTACATCTTTGGTTGGATTTATTTCTAGATATTTCATTCTTTTAGCTATTGTGAATGGAAGTGTTTCCTTGATTTCTTCTTCTGATTGTTCATGGTATGTATATAGAAATACTAACAATTTTTGCATATTGATCTATGTTTTAGTTTGCAAATGCTGCAGGAATGCAATATACCAGAAACGGAATCACTTTTAAAAAGGGGAACTTATTAAGTTGCAAGTTTACAGTTCTAAGGCTGTGAAAATGTCGCAACTAAGGTAAGACTATAAATACGTCCAAACTAAGGCATCCAGAGACAGATAACCTTGGTTCAAGAACGCCGGTGACAGTCAGGATTTCTGTCTCAGCTGGAAAAGCAGGTGGCGGCGTCTGCTGGCTTTATCCCCAGGCTTCTTCAGTGGCTTCCCCGGGAGCATTTTCTTTATGCATCCCCAGTGGTCTCTGGCTGTGTGGGCTCTGTCTGCACTAAAGCTTTTTCCAAAAATGGTTCCTCTTGAAGGGCTCCAGTAAGCAACCCCACCATGAATGGTGGAGACACATCTCCATGGAAACCATCTAATCAAAAATTACCACTGGCAATTGGGTAGGTCACATCTCCATGGGAACAATCAAAAAGACCCCACCCAGCCATACTGAATGAGGATTAAAGGACACGGCTTTTCTGGGTCCATAACAGCTTCCAACGGGCATAATCTTGCACACTACCCCATTGCTGAATTCATTTATTAGCTCTTGGAGCTTTGTTGTGTATTTTCAAGGACTTTTTTTTTGTATATAGGATCATAGCACATGTAAACAGGAAAATTGTGCTTCTTTTTTTCCAACTTAGATGACTTTTATTTCTATTTCTTGCCTCATTGCCCTGGCAAGGACTTCCAGTACAACGCTGAGCAACACTGGGGCAGTGGGCATCCTTGTGTGGTTCCAGATCATAGAGGGAAAGTTTTCAACCTTTCACTATTAATTAGGATGTTAGCTACAGGTTTTTTTTTCAGTTTTTAAAATAAATGTTCTACAAACTTTTAAGTTAATTGTGCAATATAGAAAACTGAAAAACACAACAAGCAAAGAACACAAAAATCATCCAGCCTCACACACAGTTTACACTTCCACATATATCCAAGGTCCTTCATGTCTCTGCACACAATGAGCATTTTTATGGGTTTGAAACCAGAGAGGATATATCATGCTTTTCACGAATATTTGCCAACTCAAAGTCCCAAAGCCAGGAGTATTGTGATAACCAAGAATATATGACACCAATTCAATCAGGGGAGAAAATGTATTCTTGACTTTTCTGGGGACAAAAATTTCAAGGAAGGCAAAAGTGGCCAGAGGCTTCTATAGGTATTGGCAGAGTTACAAACACTGCATTGCTCAATTTACAATGAGACATACAGCACGAGCTCTATATGTATAATGTGTCTAAGATAATTTCATTATCAGATCTGCATTGAAATAGTAGCAAGGATGCATGTTTCCACTGAATTATTTAATAATGTTCTCATACGGCATAGCCAAGAGATGTGCACATAAGACAGTTCCCTGAAAATGGAGATGTGAGCACATCTGCACACATCCCTCCCCTGAAGCCACTGTAAGGAACAAGTCCTGATGTAGACTGCTTGGAGGTGGTTAACAATTCCATGCCAACCATGCTATTTCCTATTAATTTTACAAAAAGATATCTATGCATTCATTAATTTCATAGCTTTTCTTTTAACATACATTATCACCTTAAAATATCTAAAAAGCTTAGATTTTGCAAAATAAAGAATGAGACTTATGCATAATAAACACAGGTGCTTTTTTAAAATGCTGATAGAGCTATGATAATACCCTGAAACATCCTGTAGATATAGGGATGCAGGCAAAGGACCGTCCTTCTGCTTTCCTCTCCCACCCCACCCACCATGCCAGGTCTGCATATTGTCCCGCGGCAGCAGGACTGGCAAAGCTCACAGCCCTTCCTGTACACTAGCACAGCAGCTTTTATACAGTGATTCCTTTACTCCGTTTTTATTATACCTTGGACATTAGGGCTTGTCCTTTAATACACAGCAATAACTAAAATGCCTGCATGGAATGATGGTCAGACGACCTGTACTTGTCTAACATCTCACAGGCAAGGCGCCCGTCCCCCTGCCCTCCCCTGCCAGCCCCACCACCTGCCAGCATCTCTCCGAGGCTAGTTTACCCACGCCATTCCCCAAACACAGGCAATCCTAGGCATTGACAGAACACAAACTATCTAAAGTGCTATTTTACATTCTCTACTTATGTGCTATATACTTCTAAGCATCTAGAAAGACTGGATATTTCAAATAAGGACTGCAGTTTGTCCACGATACACACAGAAATGGTGAATAAACCACACAATGTAACAACAGGTATAATCCGAAAGTGTCTTCTAAGTAGGAACATTCTGGACTTCCCTTCTCACCTCTCTCAGCCCCCGAATTGCATCTGAGATGCTTAGAGGGGATTTTAACAATTTTGTTATCAGTTTCACAACAAAGTTTTTCTTATAAATTCTAACACAGAAGTTACTAAATGTAATTGTTTGATAGCTCTACTTCTGTCATACACTGGCAAACCCTTTAACATATAGAAAGAAAAGATGATATAAAATTAGGACTTATTTGTCCAATATATACACTATGCACACAGTAAAGAAAAACAAACTGCACACAACATATACGACCTTGTCTTGCTTGCACAGAGCTGTCGGCACTTCCTTCTCATCCTCACTGGAGCAGCACAGGCATAATGCCTCCTCTCTTGACATGGCATGACTGTTCCATTTCCAAAAGATATTTCATATGAATTTAACAAAACAATAGTTACAAAATGTATTATTTTACTCCCTCTACTTTAAGCATACTTTGTGCACTTGTAAACATTTAGAAAGACTAGATGTCTCAAATAAGGACCTAAATTTGCCCACTGCATACCCAATAGTGGCGAATAAACTACACACACGTGACAATGGTTACATCTGAAAATATCTTCTAAGTAAAAACATTCTGTGCTTCTATTTAGAAGGCCTAGAGCTCTACATTTCTGCTGATTCTTTCTTGCCACCACAAACCCAGTGCATGAGTTACAGGCAAATGTGTCACTTAGATGTGGCTTCAGAATTTCATTTCCAAAAGTCGCTTCAGGAGAACAGCGTCTCCTGAATTTCAGCATGAAATGCATGACATGTGTTAGTTTACTAACTCTGCTTTTGTCACGCATTGGCAATCTCCTATCTAGAGACTACATATTATCAAATTAGTGCTCCTTTGTCCAGTTTATACACAATAAACAGCACAGCAAAGTTAAACTAATGCACATAACCTATAGCTCAATGGATGATCAGAATTTTCTAGTACACGCTAGCAAAACACCTTTTGCCATTTCTTCCCTCCCACCTCTCTCGAAGTAATGGACAGCAGCAAGAGTCCAATATGCAGAGGCAGCTTAACAATTCCATTCCCAAGGACAGTGTCTCCCAGCGATGACTTTTTATATTTGTGTTGACAAAACAACGTACAAACACAAACATTCCTAACATAGAACATTCCATACACAGTGTGATCAGTGGCTCACAGCATCATCACACAGCAGTTTATTCCTCAGCACGATGACCAGCGAGTTTTAAGAGAAGCACAGCATCTTCACGTCTCTGCAGTCCCAGCCTGCCCCAGGACGGGTTGAAACAACAGCTGCCCTGAGAGCGCCCAGCAGCCTGAATTCTCTAAGCAAAACAGCGATGAGGGCTTAGCCATGCCAGCCTCTGCCCTTGAGGAAGAGGGTTTGGGGTCTTTCTGTCCAACAAGCTAGTCCAGCTGCACTTCGCGGTGGCCTGGGGAGGTAGGGGATGGACGCCAGCAGGAATTTACTGTTCTTTACTTAAATTGATCAGCCTCTTCCTCTTTCTGTTTGTGGATCCTGGGCAGCTGCCCTCTGCTTTCTGGAGGTTCCACACAGTTGTTGCAGACAGTTGCTGCTGTTTAACAGCTGTTTTGGTGGAGGCACCACACCCTGGAGCTCCCGCAGCTCCCCGCAAGCCTGTCCAGGGCAACCACTCCCCAATCCAGGCCTGTCCAGCCAGAGAATGTCGCTCATCCTCGGCCAGTCCTTTAGCGGTCACCCAGCGGGATCCAGGAAGAAAGCCTGCAGAAGGTGCAAACGCCTCTTCCACCTGCAGCGCTTAGAGGATCTATGCTCTCCCGCCGGTCCAGACGACCTTTTGTAATTTGTTACCGTCTTGGTCTGAACGCTTCCCTCCTGCTCATAGGGCCCAGCCTTCTTCTTGGTGCTTTGTCACAGTGATGCAGGGCTTTCACCCTTAGCTGTGTGGGGTCTGGTTTTCACTTTGGTTCAGGTTACTTGGTTTTCCTGCAAAACTCAGCTCTCAGATGACTTTAAGGAAATTTATGACTTTGTAGATTATGTATTTTTTCTTGATTGTTAACATGGGACTGACCCTCTTTTAAGCCTTCTATAGCTGAGTCAAAAGCCAAATTCTGCTTTTATATACATTTTCATTTTCTAAACATCTTAAAATGACCATTTAAATTGTCCTAACATTAAAAAAATGGGTAATTAAATAAATCTTAGTGACTACTGAATGGTATGTGTTCCTGTTTGCGAAAGCTGCTGGAATGCAATACGCCAGAAATGGACTGGCCTTTATAAAGGGGATTTATTAATTATAAGTTACAATTCTAAGGCCAAAAAAAAGTCCAAATTAAGGCACCCAACAGGAGGAGACCTTGGAAGAAAGACCCCGGTTT
Organism: Myrmecophaga tridactyla; assembly: GCA_004026745.1. Lineage (NCBI taxonomy): Eukaryota > Metazoa > Chordata > Mammalia > Pilosa > Myrmecophagidae > Myrmecophaga > Myrmecophaga tridactyla. The sequence goes on from PVIY010043640.1 coordinate 14,954, forward strand.
TCTCCGTCCGGGGTCCCGCTCTCTCCTGGGAAGGCACATCATGATATCTGCTACACTTCCCTCCTGCTTCTGGTTTCAAATGGCTCTCTCAGCTTCTGGCATCTCCTGGAGCTTCTGGCACCTTCCACATCACCAAACATCTGTGTCAGATCTCTGTGTTGGCTCTTTTAAGGACTCCAGTGAACTAATGAAGACCGGCTTGAACAGTCGAGGGCACATCACCAAATCAAAAGGTCCCGCCCACAATTGGGTGTCACAGCTCCAAGGAAACAATGGGATCCCCAGGCCCCACCCAGGAATAGGTGTGCCCACAGGACTGGGTCAGGACCATGAGAGCACGGCTTTTCCAGGGTACAAAAGCAGTTTCACACCAGCACAGTGTGCTATAAAAATTTAGTTTATGATTTCATGCCTAAAGATAGCCTCACCCCTTTCTCTGATATGCCTTATATGAGTAACATCAAAACTTAGCCTTAATATTCCCTCCTCAAACTTCTTTGACATATTAAAATCAAACGGACAATGCTATAATTCCTCTTAAAAATGTTCTGTTCCCTTTTAGACAAAACATATCTTTACTTTTGGCTTTTGACTTTTGTTTGCACCATCATTTTTTATCAGGTATTACTGACTTTAAATTAATAATTAAGAATATATGCCAAAATTAAAACTAATGATAAATGTGTCATTGATTTATAGTGTCTCAATTAGTATAGATTTGCGTATCTCTAACTACAAATTATTACCTAATTATGCAGCACATAGAAATTTTGTAGTTCTTTGCAAAATAATGGAATTCAGCAGGATATGATCTGTTAGCAGAAGGATAGACTTTATAGGGTTTTCAATTATAACTTGATGGGAATAATTACTTGGAAATGCATAAAGGTAATTCTTAATGTAAAAACAGAATGACTTAATTGGTTAATTTATCATGGAATTTATCATTTGTAAGCATCAAGATAAAACCAGTATCAACAGCACTAAAAATAGCTTTAAAATGACTATATTATTTTCCAGGCAAAGGAAGTCAGGCCAGTGAAGAAATTCACTCTCTAGTTGGCTGAGTGGAAAATCAGAGGAATTTTAATTACTAAAAAAAGTGTAGGTGCCCTGAGGTAATGCTCATGAGAATCTGAGGACAAACCCAGGCCTCTGCAGAGGATGAGATAACCACACAGGTCTGAACACAGTCAAGTAAAATATGCTCCGTTATCCCCAGGCAGGGCAGGCCCTTTGGTTTCAGACCCAGTTAGGAGCTGCTCTCCGAGGATCACTGAAAGTCCTTGGTCCTTTTCCTGCCAATTGGGGTGAATTGCAGTTGGTTTTGAAATCTACTTGGCAAACCCTGGTTATGTGGGTCGTTTTCCTTTGAACACATATGGTTTTATTTCTGTCCACCTTTCCCCAAGCTTTCCTACCACCATTATCAGTGTATTCACCATGGATTTAGTACAGAAAGAATTAGATTGAATACTTCCAGGAATTTGAAATGTAGAAAATAAGACACTTTAGAGGGGACCAGGCAGTCTACACAAATTAGAGGTAATGATAGACCATAAATTTCAGTACTAGAAGACATTGTATATGTTAATTTTGGCTATAGAAATTCAAGCATCTCTACCAACTATTACACAAGATAAGCAAACCAGATTGAGTTACATTGTGTTCTGTCTGCTCCAGAACTCCCAACTGGGAAGGTCTTGAAATTGGCATTCTGATGGCAGGACTGGGCAGGCTGCACTTGTTAGCAAGCGTTCTGTTCTTGTTTGGATTATATATTTACTAAGCATGGCTTGGGTAAATGCAAATAATTTGTGTGCTGTATTTTGTACTAAACACTCTGATTCATTGACAGATAATATCTGGCTAAGGCTTGAGGTTAAAATCTTATGAATGCATTTATGTTCCTGGAAGAACAAAACTTCTCAAATGCAATGCCTTTGGTCTTTACCAAAATTTGATCAGTTCAGTGAATTAGCTTCTGGACACAACTGTTTACACATGTGATTGTTTTACTCACATTTATTACACAATATTGTATTTTTATACATGTTAATTATTTGGGCTTCTGCCAATCAGGTAGAGAAAAATAGTACTAATTTATGTGATGTTTTGCATCCCTGCACTGAATGGATTCATTTAAAAATCTCATTTTCATCTAGAATATTAAGCAATCCTCGGCAAATCTGAAAAATATGTATTTTGTGAATATCATTACAAAGCATAGTTTGTTTTTTGTAGTTTATTTTGAAAGAACCATTGTGGTTGTTGCTGTTTTCTAAATAAACAATTAAAATTAAACATTGAATATGCTTTTCCAAACTGTTATACCCTAACCTGGACATTTCACTGCCCTACACAACTCAACCTGCCTGCTAATCATTAGGCTGGAATGGCTCTAGCAAATATAATTTAAACGTTCATTGATGTAAATCATGTCCCTTTCATTTTCATTTTACTTTGCATAGTCATAAATACCCATGTTAGGTGGGAGAAAATAAAATTTTCTGTGAGTAGTTTATGCCTGCTCTATCCTATTCAGGGGAATCTAAGCTATGATACAGAAAATATACTTTTATTATTCAATCATTCATTTATTCAACATATATATGAGTGACTTGAGAAGAAGCTTGCTAGGTTACAGACAAAGCTGCCTGATAGCTTCAGGACTGTACGTCATAACTTTTGGAGTTTTCCTTTTTACTAAAGAGGAATTATATGCATCTTTATTGGACAAAAGTCTGCAAGTCAATATGTAACTTCCCTAAAGCTGCCACTTTTACTAATCCATAGTCAATAATCAATAGTAAACATTGAGTCAACCATCAGGTGGTTCTGTTAAACAATGCCCCATGTGATGCCAAAAGGACACACCACCTACCTTTTTTGTCTATTTCCAAGTTTTAGATAATTTTCTCAGGAAGGTGCCACATAGACATATCTGTTAATGGCTTTTGAGGAAATCTCCAGAGCGAAGACTTTTCTGGACAGATGTGCTGGGAGGGGACACACACCAGGGAGTAGGGCTCTGCAGGACCTTGGAAGCCCTTGGAGGGTCTTGGGTTCCAGGCTGGTGACATGGGGAGTGCTGAGGGAACTTGCTCTGAGCCATGACAACACTTGATGATTAATTTCTCTAACACTGCCCACAGCATGCAACACGCACGAGTGGACGTGGGGGCAAGAGAGGGCAAGTGTGGGGGCAGCTTTCCCAAGCCAGGAGTGGCACGTGTCCATGCAGGGCTGTGTTCTCAGAAACAGGGTGCGTTTTTATGGGAGAGAAACTGTGTCTCCTCATGAATCATATTTGGGATGTGAGAAAAAAAGTGTTTGACTTTGAAGCAACTAGATGAGACGGAGTTGTCATTAACCAAAAAAGCAGTGGTTGGAGCAGGTTTGGAGAGCAAGAGGGGAGCTCAGGTTTAGGATTGTTGAGTCCGAGTAGTGGCTTGTCTTAGCTTAGAACTTGGGTGAGTAACTTTCTGTGAAGAAGTGGAAGAATCACTGCAAAAATGAAATGCATTTTTTCTTTAATATGAAATCTCCATAGGTTTTTATTTAGAATTTCTTTGGGAATTTTTTTTGTGGAGATGATTTGATAACTTCTTTAAATGCAAAATGGATGATAATTACCTCACTGCAATAAATGAATAAAATAGTCAAATCAAACAGCTAGGGAGAAAATGCAGACCAGAATTAGAAAAAGCATTAGATTATTTTCTTAGAAAAATATTTAAAATATTTAATGCTGGCAAATAATGAGTTATGAGAGAACCATAAGTGAAATTTTGGTTTGAAATCTGACTTCTTCTAAATGAAAGCGACCCAGGCTGACTGATTAGTCCCAGTCTTTTTAAATAAGTTAAATATTAAACAATATTAAATAATAACAATAGTATTATTTATTGATTTAAATTTTAAAATTTACTGATTCAAATCTTGAAAACCTCATTAATTTATTTCTCTTATCTCCTAAGAGAAAAATTTCCAAACTTGAATAGAGATAAAATTATTTCAGTTTTCACCGCTCCAAAATTAAACTACAAAGAAGAAGGAAAATATATTTGTGTTAAATTGCATTGTATGTTTAATCAGATTATGTGTACTTTGTATTATCCTGTTGAAATGAGTTATTTATATGTTGTCATCAAATGAAGCACATATTAGAGATATTAATTAAAATTTAATCACTACATTTATTATTATTTCTTTATATATCTAATGATCTAGATTCTAGAAGTAGAACTCTAATTTTCTCATAATATAAAACAAGCTTTATTTTACATAAAAGTATATTTAGACTTTCCCTACATTCCCCTTTTAAAAATTCTACTTCAGGTGTTTTGAAAGATAAGGGACAAAGAATTCTTTAAGCTCGAAATATCTGTCAAAATATTTTAAGAGCCTTCTGGGATTTAGGGAGAAAGAGCGATCTTTTTGTCAATCAGAAAATAACTGAAAAGAAAAGATAGCTTTCAAAAATGTTCAAATTCTGGCCATAAATGTTGGATTTATTTTTTTCTTTTTTTGACTCATACCTTCCAGAGGTTATTGCATTTGTGTCTACTAATGGCATTATAGATATATTTTATAGATATATATTTTTCTCTTCATTATCAATTCTCACACTTACTTTTGGGGTGACAGTTTTGATTGTTCTTTGCAGTATATGATGTGCAATTTGCCAATTAAACATACTGGTGAAACAATATATAATGAAAGGTCTCTGAGTGACCTGAGAACTATCAATACTTGCACAAAAAATGTATTACCATGTAAGGAAATAGGCCAAGTTCTTCTGAAACATGAACATTCTGCATGCACTATATTAAAGATAAACTGGAAGCAGTGTTATGCTGTATTTTAAAGCAATGGGTCTCTTAATATTAGCAGAAATTTAATCTTCAGAGCATAATTGTGAAACTCAGCTCCATCTAAAAAGTCAAACTAGCTAAATTACTATAGACTCAGGAAAATTGCTCCTTAAGCACCTCAAGCTCTAAAACATCAGTTTTGTATGATTATTATCACTGATGCTTGTGATTTGGGGTGTTATATGCTGCCAGGCAGAGCAGCCACGTCTTACTGCGATTCGAGATAATTAGTGGAAGGAAATGAGGTTGGTTTTTTTTTTTTAATTTGCATATGGGCAGGAGGCACCAGGGATCGAACTCCAGACCTCCAGCACGGCAGGTCGGAGCTCTGCCTGCTAAGCCACGGCAGC
>PVIY010043641.1:0-20200 GCA_004026745.1 Myrmecophaga tridactyla
AAAAAAAAAAAAGCCTTTTCAGAATGGGACCCCAGCTCCTCAGGTTTGTCAATCAAGGGCTTAAGTTGGTATGTGGCTGTATGTATCTTCAGACTCTATGAGCCCCCTTTTCTTGGGGTCCAACCCTTTTCCAGTATTTTGTGCTGACTGGCCCTAAAGGCCTCTGTTTTTTTTTTCTTTCTGTCAGCCCTGCCCCCTCTCTGCTGAGGCAAAAACTCCTAGTACTATTAGCTTTTATTTCAGATTCATCTGAGCTGGGGGACTATTTTCAGTAGTCAAAATGTGTTAATTAATTCTGCAATTGGAGCTTGGTTGAGCTAAACCTTTGCTGCTAGTAAAGTCTGTTTCCTTTCCCCTCAGGGAACCAGCCTGCCATTCCCATCAGGGAGGGGTGCCAGCTTCTGCTGCTTGGGGGCTTACAGTTCTGTGGGGTGGTCTCAGCTGGTCCGCCTGGTCTGGACTGGTGTATGCTATGTGTCCAGTTACTGATGTCACCCCAGCTGTTATTCTGTACTGTTCCTAGCTATTTACTAGCTGCTCTGGAGGATAAACTAAATTCCATATCTTGCTAAGCTGCCATCTTACCCCCTCCTTTTCTGGAATGGTCTTTTGAAGACACAATTATGGTGCCAGGTAGGTAGCAATACCTTTCAAGACTGGAGTAATGTTCTCCAGGAGGCTATGTATGCTCTGGATCAGTGTCCACTCTGTGGTGCTATTTCTCCCATAGCTAGGAATCAAGGGGTGGAAATGGGAATGGCAGCACTCCCTATCACCCCTAGTGATCCACTAAGAAAAGTTTTCCTTCCTGTCCCTGAAACCTTAAGCTCTGCTGGTCCACGGGTCTTAGTTTCAAAAGGAGGAGTCCTCCTTCCAGGAGACACATCAGTGATGCTACTGAACTAGAAATTAAGACTGCCACCTTGCTACTTTGGGCTTCACATGCCACTGAAACAGCAAGCATGAAAGGGGATTACTGTTCTGTCTGGGGTGATTGATCCTGACTATTAAGGGGAAATAGGACTGCAACTACACAATGGAGGTAAAAAAGAGTTTTCCTGGAATACAGGAGATCTCCTAGGGCATCTCTTAGTACTGCCATGCCTTGCAATTAAAGTCAGTGGAAAACTGCAACAACCCAATCCAGGTAGGACTACCAGTGGCCTAGAGAGTTCAGGAATGAAGGTCCATGTCACCCCACCTGGCAAAGAACAGCGAGCAACTGAAGTGCTTGCTGAGGGTAAAGGGAACATGGAATGAGTAGTAGAAGAATGTAGTGATAAATATGAACTGCAACCATGTGACCAGTCACAGAAATGAGGACTGTGATGGTATGACTATTTCCTCCCTGTTTTGTTATGAGTATGTTTGCATTTGTACACAAGCAAATATCTTTTCTTCTTACCATATGGCATGAGTTGTATTGTTAATGCTACAGTACGTAAATAATAGGAAATGAAGTTTAAGAGTGAAGATTACCTACGGATTTGTATCCTCTTCTGGAGAGATGTAGTGCATTCTGGTTGTATGCAGGACAGTTGAGTATTGTTAGGCAAAACATATGTCTGTTATTGTGTTCTGTGTGGGAATTAAGCATGTTTCAAGGTGATCTGTACAGCTGCCAAGTTGATAAGGGGTGGTTAGATTCTGGTGTCAACTTGGCCAAATGATTATGCCCGGTTGTCTGGTCAGGCAAGCACTGGCCTGCTCATTGCTGCAAGGATATTTTGTGGCTGGTTGATAAACTGGAGGGCTTGTGTATTAAATCATCAGTCAGTAGATTGCAGCTGTGGCTGATTACATCCGTGATTAACTAAGGCATGCCTCCCACAATGATACTGGAAGGGAAATGAGAAAATAGTTAGAAATGAATGGGAAGGAAGATACAATGTACCAAAACTTATGGGATGCACTGAAAGAAGTGCTCAGAGGGAAATTTATAGCTATGAATGACTATGTTAAAAAAGAAGAAATATTTCAAATTAATAACCTAACTTTACATCTGGAGGAACTTGAAAAGAAAGAGTAAGATATACTCATAGTCATCAGAATTAAGGAAATAATTGAGATCAGAGCAGAGATAAATAAAACAGAGAATAGAAAAACGGTTGATAGAATAAACAAAACAAAAAGTTGGTTCTTTGAGAAAAATCAATAAAATTGCCAACCCTTTAGACTAATCAAGAAAAAAAGGAAAATATGCAAATGACTAAACTCAGAAAGGAAAATGATGATATCACTACTGACTTTATGAAAGAAAAAGGATTATAAGAGAATATTTTGAACAGCTGTATGCCAACAGTTAATCTAGGTGAAATGGAAAAAGTCTTAGAAATACACCAATTACCAAATTTGACTCAAGAAGAAAGAAAACTTCAATTAATCTATGACAAGTACAAATTTGATTCTATAATCAAAAGCCTCCCACCACAGAAAAGTCCCAGACCAGACAGCTTCATTGGTTAGTTTTACCAAACATTCCAAGAAGAATTAACACGAATCCTTCTCAAGTTCTTCAAAAGAGCAAACTAAATCCAAAGCAAGCAGAAAGAAGGAAATAACAAATATTATTAAAAATATTAGAGTGGAGATCAGTGAAATAGAGAATTAAAAGCAAAACAATAAAGAAATGAAAACCAAAAGCTGATTCTCTAACTACTTCAATGAAATCAACCAACATGTAGTCACATTAATAAAGGGAGAAAAAAAAAAGAGAGGGCTCAAATAACTAAAATCAGGAATGAAAGAAGGGACATTGTTACCAACACCACAGAAATAAAAGAATTATAAGAGGATACTGTGAACAACTGTATGCCAACAGATTAGGTAACCTAGATGTAATGAAACACACAAACTGCCTACACTGACCCAAGAAGAAATTGAAGGCCTCAACAGACAAATAACAAGTAGAGAGGTTGAATCAATAATCAAGACTCCCAACAAAGAGTTGCCCAGGTCCACATGGCTTCACAGTGGATTATACCAAACATTACAAGGAGAATTAATGCCCATCCGAATGAAACTCTTGCAAAAAAGGAAAGAGGAGGCAACCTTCCCTCACTCATTCTATGAGCTAACATCACCCATGTCACCCACAAGAAAAGAAAATTCCCCCAAAATATATCTTATGATTATGTAAAAATCATCAACAAAATATTAGCAATCTGAATCCAATAGCCCATTAAAAGAATTATATACCATGATCAAGTGGGATTTATTCCAGGTATGCATGTGTGTTTTCCAAATGAAGAGAAGAAACCATATGATAATTTCAGTTGACACAGAAAAGGCATTTGACAAAATCCAGAACCCCTTTTCATTAAAAACACTTAGAAAACTAAGAATAGAAGGAAACTTTCTCAACACAATAATGGGCATATATGAAAATCTCACCACTAACATCAAACTCAATGGTGAAAGCCTGAAAGATTTTCCTCTAAGATCAAGAATAAGGCAAGCATGCTCACTGTCATCAGGCTTATCAACATTGAACTGGAAGTTCAAATTAGAGCAGTTAATCAAGAGAAAGAAATTAAAGCCATCAAATTGGAAAGAAAGAAGTAACCTTCCCTGTTTGCAGATGACTTGATCCTATATACAGAAAATCATGAAAAATTCACAATCAAGCTCCTATAACTAATAAATGAATTAAAGGAAGTGGCAGGATACAAAACCAATATACTCCCAAAAAATCAGTAGTGTTTCTTTACACTAAAAATGAATAATCTGAAGAAGAAATCAAGAAAAACTCCGTTTACAATAGCAAATAAAAGAATCAAATATCTGGAAATAAATCTAATGACAGGACTTGTACATAGAAACTACAAAACATTGCTAAAATAAATAAAAGAAGATCTGAATAAACAGAAGGACATTCCATACTCATGATTTGGAAGACAAAATATTTTCAACATGTCAATTCTACCCAAAGTGATTGACAGAATCAAAGTTATCCCAATCAAAATTCCAAAATTCACCTTTCCAAAAATGTTTAATACAATCATCAAATTTATGTGGAAGGGTAAGAGACTATGAATAGTCAAAATCAACTTGAAAAAGGAGAACAAAGTTTAAGGATTCACACTTCCTAATTGTAAAACTTATTACAAACCACAGTAATCAAAATAGTATGGTAGTGGCACAGTAACAGATATATAGAGTAATGGAATTTAATTGAGAGTTCAAAAATTGGAGGGTACAAGATTGGTTCAGTAGTAGAATTCTTGCCTGCTATGCAGGAGATATGGGTCCAATTACCAGCCCATGCACTTCCCCAAAACAAACAAACCAACAAAAACAAATAAACAAAAATTAAACTGTGCTGCAATAATGGAATACTACATGGAAAAAGAATGAAATGTGACTCTGCCATACCGCATACAAAAAAAAAAAAAATCAACCCTTACATCTGTGGCCAACTGACTTTTGACAAGGGTTCCAAGTCCGCTCATTAGGGAAAGAGTAATCTCTTCAGCAAATGGTACTGGGAAAACTATATGTCCATATGCAAAAGAATGAATGTGGACCCCACCTCAAAAATGTACAAAAATCAACTGAAAATGTGTCAAAGACCTAAATACAAGAATAAGAACTATAAAACTCTTAGAAGAGAACATTGGGAAGCATCTTAGGATCTTGTGTTAGATAGTGGTTTCCTAGACTTTACACCTTAATCTTAAAACTCAGTGACAGAAATACAAACTACCTAATAAAAAAGGGCAAAAGACTTGAATACGTCTCTCTAAAAAAGATATACAGATGGCCAAAAAGATGTTCAACATCATTAGCCATTAGGGAAATGCAAATCAAAACCACAATGAGATACCATTTAACTTCTACTAGAATGTCTACTATTAAAAAAAAATAGAAGATTTCAAGTGGTAGATATGGAGAAACAGAAAAATTTATTGTTGGTGGGAATGTAAAATGGTTCAGCCACCAACACCTGTGGATGACAATTTGCTGGTTCCTCAGAAAGTTAAGAATAGAATTACTGTACGATCCAGAAATCCCACTTCTAGATACATACCCAAAAGAAATGAAAGCAGGGACTTGTACAGATATTTGCACACTGATGTTCATAATGGCATTATTCACAATTACCAAAAGATGGAAGGGATCCAAGTGTTCATTAACTGATGAATGGATAAAGAAAATATGGAATATACGTACAATGGAATATTATTCAGCTGCAAAAAGGAATGACATTCTGATACATGTGACAACATGTATGAACCTTGAAGAGAACATGTTGAGTGAAATAAACCAGACACAAAAGGACAAATATTGTATGCTATCACTGATATCAGCAATTTGAATAAGCAAATTCATAGAGTCAGAAATTATAATATAGGTTACTAGGGGCCAGGAGGGGGTTGTAGGGAATGAGGAATTAATGCTAATATGTACAGAGTTTCTGTCTGGAAGGATGGAAAAATTTGTTAATGGGTAGGGATGATGGTAACTCAACATTGCGAACACAATTAACAGAACTGCATTATATATTTGAATGTGACTGAAAAGGAAAATTTTAGGTTGTATTTATGTGTTACTAGAATAAAACTTTAGAAAACAAACCATTAAGTTCCGGTAATAGGGCAAAATAGGATAGATCAAGTTCAGCCCTGCTCCAAGGAAAAATTAGATAAGGGATGGGAAGGCGACTGAGACGGTGATTCCAGAGTGTAACTGACCTGGGAGAATCTTTTGCACCACATAGGGCAGCCCTGTTTGCAAAAGCTGAGGAACTGTGAGGCAGAGAACCAGGGACGTCCGGCTGGTGCAAACAACCTAACGCGGAAGCCCAGAGTCCTCAGGAGTGCATGGAAGGGGAGACGGAGACTATGAAGTAAATCAAGCCCCAGCACAGCCCTGAGACCCGCGACTCACCCCTCACCCCACACACCTGACCTGTCATCGGCCCCCACTCCCTGCACTCCAAGAGCCCCTGCCCCACCAACCCCTCGCGCGTATACCCGCCCCACACCCCCATCGCAGTGCAGCCCAACCCACCTCTCCTGCACCCCTCCCAAGCATTACCTCCCCCTCCCTGCTCCTTGCGGGCTGTCGCCAGCACATACCAGTGGACGCTTACCACCATACCTAGCCTACACCCACCCCAGCCCATATAATCACACAGCCCCTGACCTGCCCCGCACAGGTACAGCAGTTTATGGCACTCCTAGATCTTCATGCTGAATGGTCCCCAGTCACACCCCCTGGCTCTGGCAAAGCGCTGACCTGCACAGCTGGGTCACATTCGCCTTCAGCCCATGCAGGCATAACACCGACCAGATGCCATAGCTGTGCACATGTGCACAAAGGGCCCCGCACCCTACACGCGTGCACATCAGGGCCACAATCCCCAGACTCATGCACCCACACAGCTACATCCTACATGGCTGCTGGGTGCCCACATTCACAGGTACCAGCATAGCATCCCCAACCTGCACCTATTCCTATGCTGTAATGCATCACAGCACTATTGTGTCCCGCCCCATACCCTGCATCCTTCTACATATCCCCTGCAAGTACATATCTCCCACAAATGCAAAGCTTTAGAATACTAAAGGAAATCAACTTCCAAAGTAAATCAGTCAAGATATTTACATGCAGCAAAAACAATAGAAGATCACTGAGCAAATCACAATGCAGACAGGTAGCTTAGCCTCATGACCAAATTAAAACTTCAGAGGAGACACAGACATTGGAACTACTAATCAAAGATGTTCATATAACTCTAGTAAATAAAATAAGTGGGATGACTAATGACATAAAAGAGACCAAGAAGACAATAGAAGAGCATAAAGAGGAATTTGAAAGAATAAATAGAAAAATAGCATATATCACAGAGATTAACAACTCTGTTGACTAAATAAACATACTAGAGGCACACAACACCAGATTTGAAGAGACAGAAGAAAGAATAAACAATATAGAGAACAGGATAACTGAGTTTGAACACTTAAAACAGCAAATGACAAAAAAGATGGAAAAACTTGAATTGGATCTCATGGAAAAGATGGACAAAACAGACTACACAAATATAAGAATCATGGTGTCCCAGAAGGAGAAGAGAGGAGTAAAGAGCTAGGGAGAGTAGTAGAGGATATAATGGGGGGAAACTTCCCAACCCTTATAAAGGACATAAATAAACAAGTCAAAGAAGCTCAACAAACACCAAATAGAATAAATCCAAACTGGCATTCCCCAAGACATATACTAATCAGTTTGTCAAATGTTGAAGAGAAGCAGAAAATTCTGAAAGCGTCAAGAGAAAAACAATTGACTACATACAAGGGAAAGCACATAAGACTGAGTTCAGACTACTCAACTAACACCATGGAGGTGAGAAGGCAGTGGTATGATATATTTAAGATCCTGAAAGAGAAAGACTTCCAGCCAAGAATTCTGTACCCAGCCAAATTGTCCTTCAAAACTGAGGGAGAGATTAAAATTTTTACAGACAAATGAATCCTGAAAGAATTTGTCAACAAGAGACCGGCCCTACAAGAAATACTAAAGGGAGTTCTGCCAGTGGAAAAAAAAAAAGACAGGAGAGGGAGGTCTGGAGGAGGGCACAGAATTGAAGGGTACCAGTAAGAGTAACTTAAAGGATAAAAAGAGAGAGGGAAAAGAATACATAGCTCTGACAAATAAAATCCAAAAGATAAGGTGCTGGATCCAAGAAACACTTTTCAGAAATAACTTTGAATGTTAACAGACTAAATTTACCAATTAAAAGACACAGATTGCCAGAATGGATGAAGAAATATAATCCAGCCATATGCTGCTTACAAGAGACTCATCTTGGACAGAAGAATGCAAATAGATTGAAAGTGAAAGGATAGAAAAGGATTTTCCATGCAAGTTGTAACCAAAAGAAAGCAGGAGTAGCTGTATTAATATCAGACAAAATAAACTTTAAATGTAAAGACATCATAAGAGATAAAAAAGGACATTATGTATTAATTAAAGGGATAATTCACCGAGAAGAAATAACAATCATAAATGTTTATGCTCCCAATCAAGGAGCCCCAAAGTATGTTAGGCAGACATTGGCAAAACTGAAGGGAGTAACAGATGTTTCAACAATAATAGGAGACTTCAGTATACCACTCTCCTCTATAGATAGAACAACCAGACAGAAAATCAACAAGGAAATAAGAAGTTAAACAACTTGATGAATGAATTAGACCTAACAGACATATATAGGTCATTAGACCCCAAAACACCAGGGTATACATTCTTCTCTAGTGCTCATGGAACATTCTCCAGGGTAGATCATATGTTGGGGCACAAAACAGGTCTTTGTAAATTTAAAAACATTGAAATTATTCACAGCACTTTCTCTGATTATAGTGGAATGAAGCTGGGTTTCAATAACCACCAAAGAATGAGAATATTCACAAATATATGGAAATTAAATAACACACTCTTAAACAACCAGTGGGTCAAAGAGGAAATCGCCAGAGAAATCAGTAGCTATCTGGAGACAAATGAAAATGAGAATACAATATATACAGAACTTATGGAATGCAGCAAAGGCTGTGCTGAGAAGGAAATTTATTGCATTAAATGCCTATATTAAAAAACAAGAAAGAACAAAGTTTGTGGACTTAATTGCTCACCTGGAGGAACTTGAGAAAGGACAGCAAACTAACCCTGAAGTAAATAGAAGAAAGGCAATAACGAAGATTAAGACAGAGTTAAATGAATGGGAGAACAAAAGAACAATAGGAAGAATCAATAAAACCAAAAGTTGGTTCTTTGAGAAAATCAATAAAATTGATGGGCCACTAGCAAGACTGACAGAGAAAAAAGAGAGAGGACACAAATAAACAAAATCAGAAATGTGCATTACCACAGACCCTGAAGAAATAAAAGAAATCATAAGAGGATAGTATGAACAACTGTATGCCAACAAACTAGACAACTTACATGAAATGGACAAATTCCTGGAAACACAGAAACATGCTACACTGACTCAGGAAGAAATAGAAGATCTTAACAAATCAATCATAAGTAAAGAGATTCAATTAGTCATTAAAAAAATCTTCCTACACATTGGCACACCAATTATTTACAGTTACCAAGAGATGGAAACAGCCAAAATGTCCATCAACAGATGAGTGGCTGAACAAACTGTGGTATATACATATAATGGAATATTATGCAGCCGTAAGACAGAATAAAGTTATGAAGTATGTAACAACATGGATGGACCTTAACGACATTATGCTGAGTGAGATTAGCCAGAAACAAAAAGACAAATACTGTATAGTCTCACTGATATGAACTGACATTAATGAATAAACTTGGAATATTTTGTTGGTAACAGAGACCATCAGGAGATAGAAATAGGGTAAGATATTGGGTAATTGGAGTTGAAGGGATACAGATTGTGCAACAGGACTGAATGTAAAAACTCAGAAATGGACAGCACAATACTACCTAACTGTAATACAATTATGTTAAAACACTGAATGAAGCTGAATGTGAGAATGATAGAGGGAGGAGGGCTGGGGGCACACTGAAATCAGAAAGAAAGATAGACAATAAAGACTGAGATGGTATAATCTAGGAATGCCTAGAGTTTATAATGATAGTGACTAAATGTACAAATTTTTAAAATGTTTTGGCATGAGAAAGAACAAAGGAATGTCATTACTGCAGGGTGCTGAAAATAGATGGTAATTAATATTTAAAAATTTCAACTTATGTGTGAGACTAAAGCAAAAAATGTTTATTTAGTACAAAATTTATATTTTGACTAGTGCATTTCCTAATATAACTTATATAGACAGCTTAACTGAACACCATAAGTACGTGGAACCTTGAGTAGAACATGAGATTTTATTGCTTTGTCCAGAGTGATGCCCCAATAAATCCCAGAGTGATTTGAACAGTGAATAAAAAAGTATTTGCAAAGTCCCCTTTGGAGAATGGTGAGAGCAGGGGAAAATTCAACTTCCCCAAGTTGAATTCTTGATATTCTCACAAGCAGTGTGGACAACCAAAGCTATCGGCTGAGCCCCCAATCTTGGGGTTTATTCATATGAAACTTACCCCCACAAAGCATAGATCAAGTCTACATAAAATTAGGCCTAAGAGTCACCCCCAAGAGAACCTCTTTTGTTGCTCAGATGTGGCCTCTCTCTCCAGCCTTGAGTTGAGACTCAGCATCAACGGATTGAGAAAACCTTCTTGACCAAAAGGGGGAAGAGTGAAATGACACAAAGCATCAATGGCTGAGAGATTCCAAACAGAGTCAAGAGGTTATCCTGGAGGTTATTCTTATGCATTAAGTAGATATCATCTAGTTACTCAAGATGTAATGGAGAGGCTGGAGGGAACTGCCTGAAAATGTAGAACTGTGTTCCAGTAGCCATGTTTCTTGAATATGATTGTATAATGATATAGCTTTCACAGTGTGACTATGTGATTGTGAAAACCTTGTGTCTGATGCTCCTTTTATCTACCATGTCAACAGATGAGTAGAACATATGGAATAAAAATAAATAATAGGGGGAACAAATATTAAAATAAATTTAGTTTGAAATGCTGGTGATCAATGAAAGGAAGGGGTAAGGGGTATGGATAAATTTTTTTTCTGTTTTCCTTTTATTTCTTTTTCTGAATAGATGCAAATGTTCCAAGAAATGATCATGATGATGAATATGCAACTATGTGATGGTATTGTGAATTACTGATTATATATGTAGCATGGAATGGTCAAAATAGAAACGTTTGTGTTTGGTGTTTTTATTTTGGTATTTAAAAATAAAAAATTAAAAAAAAATCTTCCTACAAAGAAAAGCCCAGGGCCATATGGCTTCACAGGGGAATTTAATCAAACATTCCAAAAATAACTAACACCAATCTTGCTCAAACTTTTCAAAAAAATCGAGCAAAAAGGAGCTCTACCTAACTCATTTTATGAAGCTAATATCATTTTAATACCAAAGCTGGATAAAGATGGTGTAAGAAAGGAAAGCTACAGGCCAATCTCCCTAATGAACATAGATGCAAAAATTCTCAACAAAATATTAGCAGATCGAATCCAACAACACATTAAAAGAATTATACACCATGACCAAATGTGGTTTATACCAGGAATGCAGGGATGGTTTAACCCAAGAAAATCAATTAGTATAATACAGCACATTAACAAATCAAAAGGGAAAAATCACATGGTCATTTGATTGGTGCTGAAAAAGCATTCAACAAAATTCAACATCCTTTTCTGATAAAAACACTTCAAAAGATAGAAATCAAAGGTAATTTCCTCAGTATGATAAAAGGAATATATGAAAAACCAATAACCAGCACCGTACTCAATGGAGAAAGACTGAAAGCTTTCCCCCTAAGATCAAGAATGGGATAGTGATACTCACTGTCATCACTGTTATTCAACATTGTGCTGGAAATTCTAGCTAGAGCAATCAGGCAGGATAAAGAAATAAAAGACATCCAAATTGGAAAGGAAGAAGTAAAACTTTCATTATCTGCAGATGGCATGATACTTGTACTTGGAAAATCCTGGAAAATCTACAGCAAATGTTAGGATTTTGATTGGTACTGCATTGAATCTGTAGATGAATTTGGGGGCAGGATTGACAGCTTAATGATATTTAGCCTTCCTGGTAAAGTCTTTCCACCTATTTAGATCTTCCTTGGATTTCTTTTAGCAATGTTATGCAGTTTTCTGTGTACAAGTCCTTTATGTCCCCAGTTATGTTCATTCCTAAGAACTTAATTCTTTTAGTTGCTATTTTGAATGGAAATTTTTCCATAACTGACTCCTCCATAGGTCATTGCTTGTGTATAGAAATGTTACTGATTTTTGCACATTAATTTTATATCATACCACCTTGCTGAATTTGTTTATTAGCTCAAGTAACTTTGCTACTTTGAAGACTTGGAAAAGTTAGTTGCCAAATTCATCTGGAAGGAAAAGAGGCCCCCAAAAGCTAAAAGCATCCTAAAAAGAAGTGTGAACTGGGAGGATTAATAATCCCTGACTTTAAAACCAATTATAAAGCCACAATGGTCAAAACAGTACGATACTGGCACAAATATAGAAGTATTGACCAATGGAATCTAATTGAGAGTGCAGAAATAGACCACCAAATCTATGGTCAACTGATTTTTTGACAAGGGCCCCAAATCCACTGAACTGGGAAAAAATAGTCATTTCAATATTGGGCATGGAAGAAGTGGCCAAAAGGATCAATGAGGACCCTTACTTTACACCATATACAAAA
Organism: Myrmecophaga tridactyla; assembly: GCA_004026745.1. Lineage (NCBI taxonomy): Eukaryota > Metazoa > Chordata > Mammalia > Pilosa > Myrmecophagidae > Myrmecophaga > Myrmecophaga tridactyla. The sequence continues at coordinate 12,267 of PVIY010043641.1, forward strand.
ATTGACTCAAGGTGGATCAAACACCTAAATATAAGCACTAACACCATAAAGCTTTTAGAAAAAAATATAAGGAAACATCTCCAGATGTAATATGAGGTAGCTTCCTAAACTTTATACCCAAAGCACGAAGAACAAAAGAAAAAATAGATAAAAGGAATTCCTCAAAATCAAATGCTTCTGCACCTCGAAAGACTTTGTCAAAAAGGTGAAGAGGCAGCCAACTCAATGGGAGAAAATATTTGGAAATACATATAGGACAAAAGTTTGATATCCTGTACATACAAAGATATCCTACAACTCAACAACAAAAGAAAACAACCCAATTATAAAATGGGCTAAACATATGAATAGGCATTTTTCTGAAGAGCAAATACAGATGGCTCAAAAGTACATGAAAAAATGCTCATTTACATGGGCTATAAGAGAAATGCAGGTCAAGACCTCAATGAGATACCATCTCACACCTATAAGAATGGCTGCTATTAAACAAACAGGACACTATAAATGTTGGAGAGGATGTGGAGAACTTGGGACACATAAGCACAGCTGGTGGGAATGTATAATGGTACAGCCACTGTGGAAGATAGTTTGGCAGTTCCTTAGGAAATTAAACATCGAGTGCTCTATGACTCAGCAGTAGGACTACTTGGTATATACCCAGAAGAGCTGAAAGCAGTGACACAAACAGACATTTGCACACCGATATTCATAGAAGCATTATTCACTATCGCCAAAAGATGGAAACAAACCAAATGCCCATCAACAGATGAGTGGATCAACAAAATGTGGTGTGTGTATATATATGATGGAATATTATGCAGCAGTAAGATGAAATGATGTCCTGAAGCACATGACAAGATAGATGATCCTGATGACATAATACTGAGTGAAATAAGCCAGACACATAGGATAAATACTGTTTGATTCCACCTCTATGACCATGGTAAAGGCAAAATCAGAGACTTATAATATAGAATATAGGGAACTTAGAGTTACATAGACATTAGAGATGGGTGAATGGTTAGCTAATGAGGTTGAACTCCAATGTAAAGAAATAAAAGTGAAGGTGTTTTTTTAGTGGGTCTATAAGTAATATTACCACATTGAAGATGAACAAGATTGAAAGGGGTTGTATAGACCTATGTGTCCCACTGATTAAAACTAGAAGCATAAGTTCTTGCAAGAACTACTTCAAAGGTGTGATTTGTGTGCAAAGAGTATTTATGTCCAGGTTACAGGGGGAAAACTGCTATTGCATGCTATGGACTATGTCTAAAAGGAAAACATCAGCACTATCACAGCAACAGCAGAGGTAAATAATGGGGGGAGGACAAGATTTAAGAGGAGGCTGGATTTCCTATTTGGTGAGGGTGTGTGTATTGGTTATCTTTCTCTTGGGAACAGTGAAATTATCTAAAATTGAGAGTGTTGATGGACCGTGGACTTTGGGCATTACACATGATGCCTAATGAATGCAGGTGGCTGACAGATGATGCACTGATGGAGAAGTAGATTGGCGAACGATGGTAGATAGATATTAATGAATTTTGTGCTGCTACAAAATGGAATGAAGTCATGAGGCATGCAACAGTGTGAATGCACATGTGGGATATTTGGTGAGACAAAATAAGCCAGAAATGAAAGAACAATTATGGTATGGTGTTCTAGTTTGCTAGCTGCTGGATGCAATATACCAGAAACAGAATGGCCTTTAAAAAGGGGAATTTAATAAGTTGCTAGTTTGCAGTTCTAAGGCTGAGAAAATGTCCCTATTAAAACAAAGCTATAGAAATGTCCAATCTAAGGCATCCAGGGAAAGATACCTTGGTTCAAGGAGGCCAATGAAGTTCAGAGTTTCTCTCTCAAGTGAGAAGGCACATAGCAAACATAGTCAGGGCTTCTCTCTCAGCTGGAAGGGCATATGGCAAACACAGCATCATCTGCTAGCTTTCTCTCCTGGCTTCCTGTTTCATGAAACTCCCCGGGAGGCGTTTTCCTTCTTCATCTCCAAAGGTCACTGGCTAATGGATTCTCTGCTTCGTAGTGCTGCAGCATTCTCTGCTCTCTCCAAATTTCCTTTCTCCAAAATATTTCCTCTTTTATTGAACTCCAGAAACTAATCAAGACCCACCCGAATGGGTGGAGACATATCATGTAATCCAGTTTAACAACCACTCTTGATTGAATCGCATCTCCAGGGAAATGATCTAATTACAGTTTCAAACATACAATACTAAATAGGAATTAGAAGAAATGGCTGCCTTTACAAAATGGGATTAGGATTAAAACATGACTTTTCTAGGGTACATACATCATTTCAAACCAGGACATATGGTCTCCTTTAGAAAATGCTTATAAGAAAACAGGGGCCTAGATTGTAAGCTCTTATAGCAGACAGATTTAGTCTGGAGTGGTAATTATTATTTCTGGATTTCAAGAGGCTGTTATTTAGAGATAAGAACAAAGCTAATCAGGTCAGGGTTAAAGAAATTCAGAACATAGGGGTAAGGAAGACATTGTCTATAGTTTAGAACCACACAAACTCTTTGAGACGAAAGGAAGAAAGTTTTTTTGGTCTGGAACCTAAATTTTCTTTAGCACATAATCTAACTCAACCTACCTGTATCGCTTATTTGAGCAACTGAAACACGGGAGCCCAGAATAAGAAAGCAGTCTTTTAATCCTGTATAGCTTAATATAATGCCTGAATACATCCTAGCGTATATCAAGCAGATAATCAAAAAAGTGTTGGATTTTTTGTCCCTTACGGAATGGGAAAAAAATATATAGAACTAATAAACTTTACCATCTGGGAATCCCCTGATACTGTGTCAAACTTTGGGGACACTCAAATCAATAGGCCAAGCCTTCGATCTTGAGATTTACTCTTGTGAAACTTATCTAAGTAGCGGAGAAGCTTAGTCTACCTATAGGTATGCCTAAGAGTTACTTCTGGAGCAACTTTTGTTGCTTAGATGTGGCCTCACTCTCTCTAAGCCTAACTCTGCAAGTGAAGTCATAGCTCTCCCCCTATGTGGGCCATGACATTTAGTGGTGAAAGGTCTTCCTGACAGTGTGGGAGATGACTCTCAGGGATGAGTTTGGCCCTGGCACTGTGGGATCAACAATTCCATCCTGACCAAAAGGGGAAAAGAAGTATAACTAATAAAGTATCAGAGTCAGAGAGAGTTCAAATAGACTTGAGAGGCTATTCTGGAGGTTGCTCTTACACATGCTTCAGTTAGATATTGCTACCTATCATAACTTGCCAACCCCCAACCAGGACCATTCCAGCTGATCCTAAGGAACACCTCGGGCAATATATAAAATTCCACAAGCATTCCATGCACTAGAGTAACTTTCCAGAAACCTACAACCTCCAGATGGGTCCCTGGACCAGATAAATCCTGAAACCTAGAGAGCCCAGCCTCTCCAGAGCATCAGATAGTTCCATCTTTTTACCCCATCTTAGTGACACACCTTTCCAACATGAAAGGGTTAGAATGGCCATAGCTCAAGCACCCCTTAAGAGAGGGACAGAAAGATCAAAGGTGTCAGTGGAATTATACACAGAAGATAGCATTTATCAAATGAATATGATTGCTGAATCATTAAATTGGTATCGCTTCCAGTCTCCAGTATCTTAGAGCAGCTAGAAGTGAAAACCTAAAATTGTGGAATTGTAACCCATGCCAAATTCTGAAATATGTTCTACAACTAATTGTGGTGCTGTGCTTTGAAATTTATTGTTTTTTTGCAAATATGTTATTTTTCACAAAAAGAGAGCAAAAAAAGTCAATTGTGATGACAAAAATTATTTATTCCTTCTAGCCTCCTATATTCTGGAGCAGCTAGAAGGAAAAATCTGAGAGTATCCTATGGAAGTCTATGACAAACTCTGGTATCTCTCCTGTAACTACTTGTTGAAGAATGCTTTGAAAACAATTGCCTTTTTCTTTCTTTGCTTTGTATATATGTTATATTATAGATAAAAAAAGAAACCATTAGACTGTATAACACAGTGAGCCCTAATGTAAAACATAGACTATTTTTAATAGTACAATTATAATAATTTTCTTTCATCAGTTGTAAGAAAGGTACCACACCAATGTTGCATTATATTATTATATAATGGTGTTAATGATGGGGGAGAGGGGAGAAACTCTATATGGCCTGCATGAGTTTTCTGTAAATATATAACTTTTCTAATAAAAAAATCTTCAAAAGAATACAAGAAGTGAACTTGACCTAATTCATTCTATGAGGCAGGTATTAGTTTGATAACAAGACCTGATGACATTAAAAGAAAAGAAAATTACAGGTCAGTTTCCTTTATGAATATAGAGGCAAATATCCTTAACAAAATACTAGCAAACCTAGTTCAACAGTATATTAAACAGATTATACTCCAAGATCAAATGGGATTTATTCCAGAAGCCAATGGTGGTTTAACATACTAAAATCAATCAATGTAATACATAAATAGAAATGAAGGAATAAAATCATATGCTCATCTCAATGTAGAAAAAGGTATTTGACAAAATTCAGCACATCTCTTGATAAAAACTATCAGGAAAGCAGGAATAGGAGGGTATTTTTCAACATGATAAAGAAAACAGTCATTAGTGCCTTTGAGCACTAATGAATAGTGCTCATTAGTAGAAATCAGTAAAAACTCATTGTAAAATGGAGTAGAAAACCAGTCATAAAAATCCATTTTTAAGATTCTGTTTCTCAAGAACCACTCCCTGTACCACGCTGTGTTAGTCAGGGTTCTCTAGAGAAACAGAACCAACAGGAGATATCTGTAAATATGAGATTTATTATGATGTCTCAGGCAACTATGGGAAGGCAAGAGTCCAAAATCCATAGGGCAGGATGTGAAGATGGCAACTCCAAAGAAGGGTCTTGATGAACTTCCACAGGAGAGGCTCGCTGTCTGAAGAAGTAGTGAAAATTCTTTCTTCTTCCTTAAAAGTCTTCAACTGATTGGACCAATTCCAACTGATTAGATTATCTCATTTGTGGGAGGCATGCCCTTTAGATCTTATCAGCCACAGCTGCAGTCATCTGACAGATGATTTAATAAATCAGTCTTCCGGTTTATCAGTCAGCCAGGAAATATCCTTGCAGCAACAGTTAGACCAGTGCTTCCCTAACCAGACAACTGGGCATCATCATCTGGCCAAGTTGACACCTGAACCTAACTATCACAGTATATATTAAAAACCCACAGGTAGGGTGGTGCAAGGGTAGCTCAATAGTAGAATTCTAGCCTGCAATGCTGGAGACCTGGGTTTGAGTCCCAGAGCCTGCACATGCCAAAATAAAACAAAACAAAATCCACAGCTAACATATCATACTCAAAGATGTTAAGACTTGAAGATTCCCCCCTAAGATTGAGAATGAGACAAGGATGCCTGCTTTCGCCACTGCTGTTCAATATCTTACTAAAAGTTCTTGCCAGAGTCAAAAATTATTTGACTAAGAAATAAAAGATATCCAAATTATAAAGGAAGAAATAAAACTATCTTTATTTGTAAACAGTGTGACCTTATATATAGAAAATCCAAAGGAATCCATAAGAAAACTATTACAGTTGGTAAATGAATTCAGCAAAGTGGCAAGGTAGAAAATTAACATACAAAAATCAATTGTGTTATATTGTGAATATAACAAATACTACTGAATTGTACATTTGAATGTGGTTAAAAGGGAAATTTTTGTTCTATATCAGTTACAACAACAAAAAGTTTAAAAAAAATCATTTCATGATTTTTCTTTGGATTGTTTTATGAACAATACAAAGGGGAAATTAAGGAAAAACTTCCATGTTCTAGTTTGCCAGCTGCTGGAATGTGATACACCAGAAACAGAACGGTTTTTAAAAAGATGAATTTATACTGATTATATATGTAGAAAGGAATGATGAAAAGTTACAAATGTTTGCATTTGTTTGGTGTTTTTTTGGTATTTAAAAAAAAAGTTTGACTAATAAAAATAAGATGAATTTATTAAGTTGCAAATTTATACTTCTAAAGTCATGTGTTGTGGGGTGCACCGAAAGAGAGACCACTCAATTCAAAACTGCAAGCCAATTGGGAGTCTTTATTAGCCGGCCGGCCACTGCCTCAGAAACCTCCAAGAAGGAAGATTCAGAGAGCAGCCTCCAGAGCTAAAATCATGTTGTGGTTTTGCAGTTGCTAGCAAGCAAGCATGATCATAGAAGCAGAAGAATGCCGTTAGCTGTTGCCAAAACACATCCCGTTCCCTCAGTTTCCTAACATTGGTTATCGTTTAACTCTTGGGGACATTCCGCCCCAATGTTGTGGGGACTTTCCCTGCTTGGGCCTGATTGATTGTTCCTGCTTGGGCCTGATTGATTACTACTAGCCCTCCACACATGCAAATATTCAAATTAAAGCAAGAAATGTCCAATCTAAGGCATCCAGGGAAAGATATCTTGGTTCAAGAAGGCCAGTGAAGTTCAGGGTTTCTCTCTCAACTGGAAAGGCACATGGAGAACATGGTGATGTCTACTAGCTTTCTCTTCAGGCTTCTTGTTTCCTGAAGCTCCCTAGGGACACTTTCCTTCTTCATCTCCAAAGGTCTCTGGCAGCCTCAGCTCTCTGGTTCTCATGGCTCTTTCCAAAATGCTTCCTCTTTTACAGGATTCCAGTAGACTAATTGAGACCCACCTGGAGTGGGTGGAGTCACATCTTCTTCTAATCAAATACCCACAATTGGTGCATCACATCTCCATGGAGATAATCTAATCAAGCTTCCAACCTACAGTACTGAATAGGGAATAAAAGAAATGGCTGCCTCCACAAAATGGATCAGGATTAACACATTCCACCTATAGGAGCATCTAAAAAAGATTATCTAGGAACACATTTAACCAGGTAAACAAAAGACTTGTACACTGCAAACTACAAAGCCCTATGAAAGAAAAGCATATGGCCACCTATGAATGTATGATGAGAGCAGAGTATAGAACACTATAAAGTCATGCAGATGTTCAAATTAAAGGAAGAAATGTCCAATCTAAGGCATCCAGAATTTTCTGGATGAAAAATTTCATCCTTTTATTTCTTATTAGCACTGTCAACTGGAACAGTTGTATAAATTTGATTTCATCAAAGTTAAAAACATTGTGCATAGAAAGAAACTATTAAGAAAGTGAAAGACAACCTACAGAATGGTAGAAAATATTTTCAAACCATGTATCAGATAAGGACTTAATATCAGGATATATACAGAATTTTAACAACTACAACAGCAAAAAGATAAACAACCCAGTTAAAAATAGCCTAAGGCACATGAAAAGATGCTCAACTTCCCTGGCTATTAAGGAAATGCAAATCAAAACCACAATGAGATATCATCTCACACCCACCAGAATGGCCATTATCAATAAAACAGAAAATGACAAGTGCTGGAGAGGATGTGAAGAAAGAGGCACACTTATTCACTGTTGGTGGGAATGTCAAATGGTACAACCACTGTGGAAGGCAATTTGGCGGTTCCTCAGGAAGCTAAATATAGAATTGCCATATGACCCGGCGATACCATTGTTAGGTATCTACTTGGAGGACATGAGCGCAAGGACACAAGCGGATATTTGCACACCAATGTTTAAAGCAGCATTATTTGCAATTGCAAAGAGATGGAAACAGCCAAAATGTCCATCAGCAGATGAGTGGCTAAACAAACTGTGGTATATACATATAATGGAATATTATGCAGCCGTAAGACAGAATAAAGTTATGAAGTATGTAACAACATGGATGGACCTTAAGGACATTATGCTGAGTGAGATTAGCCAGAAACAAAAGGACAAATACTGTATAGTCTCACTGATATGAACTGACATTAGTGAATAAACTTGGAGAATTTCGTTGGTAACAGAGACCATCAGGAGATAGAAATAG
>PVIY010043642.1:0-20198 GCA_004026745.1 Myrmecophaga tridactyla
AGGAGAGGCTCACCAGCCGAAGCAGGAATAGAACCTGTCTCCTCTGAGTTCTCCTTAAAAGGCTTCCCATGATTAGATTTAGCATCACTAATTGCAGAAGACACTCCCCTTTGGCTGATTACAAATGGAATCAGCTGTGGATGCAGCTGACATGCTCATGACCTAATCCTATGAAATGTCCTCATTGCAACAGACAGACCAGCGCTTGCCCAATCAGATAAACAGGTACCACAACTTGGCCAAGTTGACATGTGTCCCTAACCATGACAAATGCCTTACATGCTTTTAATATGGAATACCACTCTCAAATGTACATTTTAGGTGGTCTTTATGGAATTACTTTTCAGCCATAACTGTCAGAAAATGGACATGCTTAGGTAACCAATGAATCCTGTTGATTTTTGTAATCCATTGACCAAAACTGTTTTGCCCATTACTGTATTTGTATGCTAAGAAATTATGTTTATGTAGTTAGATCTTGATAGACTTGAAAAATTTGGAAGAATACGTTTTGCTCAAGAAAAAAAATTCCATTTATGTAAACAATTGAAAGAATCAAATGTCTAAGAATAAATATAATTAAGCATGTACAGGACTTATACTCACAAAAATACAAAACATTCCTAAAAGAAATGAAAGAGGACTTAAATAAATGGAAGAACATTCTATGTTCATGGACTGGAAGACTAAATATTGTTAAGATGTCAATTCTGTGCAAAGTGATTTACAGGTTCAATCAAAATTCCAACAGACTTCTTTGTAGAAATGAAAAAGCCAATCATCAATGTTATATAGAAGGGAAGTGAAACCCATCTTGAAAAAGAAGAACGAAGTTGGGGGCCTCACACTTCCCAAAATTAAAACTAAATGCAAAGCCATAGTACTCAAAGCAGCATGGTACTGTACAAGAAAAAGACATATAGACCAATGAAATCAAATTGAGAGTTCAGAAATCAACCTTTACATTTATGGCTAACAATTTTTGACAAAGGTACCAAGACCACTTAAGTAAGAAAAAATAGTCTCTTCAAAAATAGTGTAGGGAAAACTGGATAGCCATATGCAAATTAATGATAGTGGATACCTCACACTACATACAAAAATCAACTAAAAATGTATTCAAACCTAAGTATAAGAACCATAAATATAAAACTCCTAGAAGGGGCAGTAAATGGTGACTCAATAGCAGAATTCTCTCCTGCCATGCCAGAGACCTGGGTTAGATTCCCAGAGCCTGCCCACACAAAAAAAAGAACCCCTAGAAGAAAACATAAAGAAGCATCTTCAGGACCTGTGTTAGGCAATCATTTCTTGGACTTTACACCCAAAGTACAATCAACAAAAGAAAAAATAGATAAATGGAATCTCATCAAAATTAAAACTTTGGGGGCCTTTAAAGGGCTTTGTCATGAAAGTAGAAAGATAATCTACAAATAGAAAATATTTGGAAATCACATATCCAAAAAGGGTTAACTTCCAGAATATATATTTTTAAAGCCCTACAACTCAATTACAAAAGGACAAAGAACCCTATTGAAAAATGGGCAGAAGACCTGAATAGACATTTCTCCAAAGACGATACAGAAATGGCCAAAAAGCACTTAAAAAGATACTCAACATCATTAGTCATTAGGGAAATGTAAATGAAAACCACAGTGAGATTCCATTTCACACCCACTAGATTGGCTACTATTTAAAAAAAACAGAAAATTTTACATGGTAGAGAGAGTGTGGAGAAATAAGAACACTCATTCATGGTTGATGAGAATGTGAAATGACACAACCACTGTGGAAGACAATTTAGCAGTTCCTCAGAAAGTTAAGGACAGAATTACCATATGACCCAACAATTCCACTTCTAGGTATATAATTGAAAGAAACAACTCCACAGATATTTGCACACCGATGTTCATAGTGGCATTATTCACAATTGCCAAAGGATGGAAGTAACTAAGTACCTATCAACCAATGAATCAATAAAGGAAATGTGGTATAGGCTACAATGGAATACTATTCAGCTGTAAAAATAAATGAAGTCCTAATAAAGTGAAAATATGGGTGAACCTTGAAGACATCATTTTGAGTGAAGTTAGCCAGACACAAAAGGACAAATATTAGATGCTCTCACTGATATGAGGTAATTAGATTAAGCAAGTTCATAGGGTCAGAATCTAGAATATAGATTACCAGGGGCCAGAGCCATGGTGGGGAATGGAGGATCAATGCTTAAATTCTAAGGAGGTTCTATTTGAGATGATGGAAAAGTTTTGATAATGGATGGTGATAATGGTAGCACACCTTTGGGAACATAATTAACAGCATTGAATTATATATTTGAATGTAATTAAAAGGGGAAATTTTAAGTTGCATATATGTTACTAGAATAAAAAATTTTTAAAAACCCAAAGGATGGTATAATACAATGAATCCTAATGTTAACTATTAATTATTGTTAATAGTACAATAATAAAATATTCTTTTATCAATTATAATAAATTTACCACACCAAAGCAAAGTGTTAATAATAGGATTGTATATGAGAACTCTGTATTTTATGCATGTTTTTTCTGTAAACCTATAACTTCTGAAATAAATAATAAAGAACCTCAGGGTGCTCTAGCTGGCCCCTCCTCCACACTTCACTAACTGAGTGTGGAATCAGCCCACACTCCCTGTATGGATCATTGGTCCTGATTCTGGTGTTAGGAGATTACCCTCTTGCATATAGTATAAGCATATATGACTGGCCCAGTCTGTCTGGTGGTGCCTGAGGGACTAGCCAACCCAGAATTTGCCCTGTTTATAGGAGGTGGGTTCTAGAATTCTCCTACAGAATGCCATGGGAGAACAGTCAAGTTAAAGCTGCCTAGGGCAAGGGATTTCTGGCTCTAGAACATAGAGTACAACGTCTGGTCTGTGAGAAAACTGTTTCCTACGATAGAGGGGATATTTGGAACCATATAAACTGGGGAATTCCCAGCATCACATGTGCCTTCTCAACACAAGATGGTTGAGCAGAAAGGACCAGGGAGGACACTTTTGCCTGAAGCTATTCACTAAACTCTTTGTATAGATAAGCCCTGAAAGACAGCTCACACAAGTCAATTTGGAAAGACCAAGAAAGGTATTTTATTTTTTCCTTCTTCTTCTTTTTTTTAGTTAGTTCCCAGCATTCCAGGAAAGCTCTATCATAACCACAACTTGACACAACCTTAAGGAATAGAGGCCTCAGCATCTTAATTCAAGATATAACACATTAAAGTACAAAAATGTCCACATTTCAACAAGAGTTTACAAAACATCAAAAGAATCAGGAAGCTATAGCCCAGGAAAAGGAGAAGAATAAAGGATTAAAAATATCAGTGAGGAAGACCAGACCTGGGATATACCAGACAAAGACTTTAAGAACTGGTCCTAAATATGCTCAAAAAGCTAAAGAAAAACCTGGACACAGCAACTAAAGAAAAACAGGAAAATGATAAGTGAACACAAAGAAAATATCAATAGAGTGGTAGAAATTATGAAAAGTAACCAAACAGAGCTGAGGACCACAGTAAAAGAAATTAAAAATTCTCCAGAGGGATTCAACAGCAGATTGGAGCCAGTAGAAGAAAGACTCAATGAACTTGATGATACAACCATTGAAATAATCTAGTATAAAGAACCAAAAGAAGGAAGAATCAAGAAAAGTGATGAAGCTTGAGGAAACTGTGGGAAGTCATCAAGCATACCAATACATGCATTGTAGGAGTTGCAAGAAGAAAAAAAGAAAGAAGGGGCACAGAGGGAATAGTCAAGGAAATAATGACTGAAAACTCCCCATATTTAACAAAGAAAATATGAATATAAATATCCAAGACACCCAATGACCACCAAACAGGGATAAACCCAAATAGACCCAAACAACAGCATCTTATAAACAAATTGTCAAATGCTAAAGATAAAGAGGGAATTCTAAAAGCTGCAAGAGAAAAGCAACATGTCACCTACAAGGGATCCTTGATAAGTCTAAGTGCCTATTTCACGTCAGAAACCATGGAGGCAAGAAGGCAGTGGTATGACATATTTAAAGTGCTAAAAGCAAAAAAAAAAAAAAAAAAAAAAAAAAAAAAAAAAAAAAATCACCAATCACGAATTCTATATCCAGCAAAACTGTCTTTAAAAAATATGGAGAGATTAAGATATGCCCAGATAAACGAAAACTGAGGAAGTTTACCAACACTAGATCAGCCTTACAAGAAATGCTGGAGAGAGCTCTGCAGGTTGAAAGGAAAGGACAATAGACAATAATCAAAGCCACATGAAGATGCTTGGTAAGAGGAACAACAAGGGTAACTGTTAACATTAGTATTATTGCATTTTTGGTTTTAACTCCACTTTTTACGTCCTACAGGATCCAAAAGTTTAATGCATAAAATGTAATAAGAAATCAGTGGTTTTTGGACTCATAATGTATAAACATGTAATGGGGATGGAGGAGAATAGGAACATAATTTGTGTATACTATTGAAGTTCAGTTGGCATCAAAGCAAACAAGATTGTCATAGATTTAGGATATGGAACTTAAGCCCCATTGTATCTACAAGGAAAATATCAGAGAATATATAAGCTCACAGAGAAAGACATTAAAATACAGGTTGCCAGAGGCCCAGGGCAGGGGGGGGATGGAGAGTTAATACATAATGGGTATAGGGCTTCTGAATGGAAGAGGTGGGAAATTTTTATTAATGGAAAGTGGTGAGAGCACTATGGTATTGTGAAAGTGATTAATCACACTGTATGGTGTATTTGGCAATGGTCAAGATAGAAAAATTTATGTTGTATGCATGTTCCCACAATTTAAAAAAAGAAAAGAGGAAAAGACAGCTAGTAAGAAAATGACAATTACATGTAATACATGATCCTGAATAGGACTGATCAAAAGAAGAAAAAAGGCTTAAAAGGATATAACTGGGGCATATGAAAAAATTGGAATATAAACTGTATCAATGTTAAGTTTCTGGAACTTGATAACTGCACTTAAGGTAGTTACAGAAGTGAATATTCTTGTTCTCTGAAGGTACATGGTGGCATTAAGTGTTCAGGGAGCATGATTTATATGCCCTACACTCAACTGTTCAGAAAATGAATAATAAATAGACAGACAGACGCAGATGGTTGGCTTATTCACTAGCTAGCTGGCTGGCTGGCTGGCTGACTGATAGATAGGATAGATAGATAGATAGATGATAGATAGATAGATAGATAGATAGATAGATAGATAGATAGATAGATAGATAGATAGATAGATAGATATGGCAGATGTGGCAAATGTTAAAATTAGTGATCTAGGTATCTGGGAGTTAGAATTATGTTGGCCCTTTTGTTGTTTTCTCTGACCCCTGGCTTTTTAATAAGGTCTCCAGTAATATGGGTTAAGACAACACTTATTGTGTTGGGCCCCACCTTAACTAAAAATAACATCTTCAGAAGGGCCTATTTATAATGGGTTGTCACCCACAAGGAATGCAGATTAAGATTAAAAACATGTCTTTTGTTGGCGTACATAATTCAATCCACCACACCATATAGCTTTACAGTTTCACTCCTAGAAATATACCCAAAAGAAGCAAAAGCAGGGATTGAAACAGATATTTGTAAACCACGTTCATGGCAGCATTATGCACAATAGCCTAAAGGTGGAAACAACCCAAGGGGGCTGGTTTAAAGCTGTTATGTACCCCAGAAAAGTCATGTTCTTTTTCCTGATACAATCTTGTGAGGGCAGCCATGTTTCTTTTAATCCTGATACAATACCATGGGGTAGAAACTTTGGACTGTTTTCATGGAGAGATGACACACCCAGTTGTGGGTGGGACATTCTGAATGGATTTTTTCCATGGAGATGTGACACATTCAATTGTGGGTGTGACCTTTTGATTAAATGGAGATGTGACTCCACATATTTAAGTGGGTCTTGATCAGTGGAGTCCTTTAAAAGAGAAAATTTTGGAGAAATCTCAGAGTCAATAGCAATACAGACATTTAGAGAAGCTTGGAGTGCCAACAGAGAAAGCAGATGCCTAGACATGGATGTTTGGAGATGCAGAGCCCAGCAGATGTCACCATGTGCCTTCTCATGAGATGCTAAGCAAGCCAGAGGCCTGAGTTGTGTCCCAGTGGAGCTAAGTGAAGGCTCACAGACACTTGGAGAGGGAACCACTGGCATCCGAAGCTGGAAGCAATGGAACTGGGATCAAGGACAAGCAGATGTCAGCCACATGCCTTCCCATGCGACAGACATCGGCCTTTCTTGAGTCAAAGTATCTTTCTCTGGATGCCTTATATATTAGGGTTCTCTAGAGAAACAGAACCAAAAGGAAATATCTGTAAATATGAGATTTATAAAGGCGTCTCATGCAACCATGAGAACACAAAAGCCATAGGGCAGTCCAAACACCGTAGGGCAGACTATGAAGCTGGCAACTCTGATGAAGGGTACAGACAAACTCCACAGGAGAGGCTTACTGGCTGAAGAGCAGTGAAAATTCTCTCTTCTCCCTTAAAAGTCTCAACTGATTGGATCAAAACCACCCGATTGGATTTTCTCATTTGTGGAAGACACGTCCTAAATTGGTCATAGATATAATCAATCACAGATGCAATTAACTGACTGATGATTTAACAAACCAGCCATCTGGTTTACCAATCAAACACAAATTATCCTTGCAGTAATGGTTAAGTCAGTGTTTGCCTGGCCAGACAACTGGAAACCACCACCGGGCCAGGTTGACACCTGAACCCAACCATCACAGTCCATCCCTTGTCAACTTGGCAGCTATACACATCACCTTAAACCACACTTAATTTCTAAACAGAACACAATAACAGATGTATGTTTAGTCTAACAATACTCAACTGTCCTGCATAGAATCTGATGTGCACTAAATCTCTCCAGAATTGGGTACAAGTCCTTAGGGGACATTCACTCTTAAAGTTGATATCCTTTCACTTAAATACTATAACATGAACAATGCAACTTATGTCATAAGATAATAAGAAAACAAGATATTTTCTTCATGTACAAATACACATACACTCATAACAAAACAAGGAGGTAAGATTCATACCATCACACTTTAGCATTTTTATGGCCATAGGACTGTAAACTTGTAATGATAAATTCACCCCTTTTTAAAAGTGGTTCCATTTCTGGTATATTGCATTTCAGTAACATGTAGCAAACTAAAACATCAAGTATCCATCAATACATGAGCAGATAAATAAAATGTAGGACAAGTATATCTGGTAGTTTAGAACTATATGTACCCCAGAGAAACATGTTCTTAAAGTTAATCCATTCCTGTAGGTGTGAACCCATTATAAGTAGGACCTTTTGATAAAGTTAGTTTAGTTGAGGTGTGTCCTACCTCATTCAGGATAAGTCTTAATCCTCTTACTGGAATCCTTTTTAGAGAATCAAATTTAGACACAGAAAGAGAGAAAGCCACAGAAGCAAAATGCTGAAAGCTATGAAACCTGGAAGAGAAGGGCGAGACCAGCAGATGTCACCATGTTCTTTGCCATGTGGCAGAGGAACATAGGATCATTGGCTGCCGGTCTTCAGGAAGAAAGCACTGCCTTGATTTGGACATTTTCCTGGGCTCTAACCATGAGCAAATAAATTCCCTTTGTTTAATATAACCAATATTGTGCTGGTTTAAAAGGACGTATGCCCCCTAGAAAAGCCATGTTTTAATCAAAATCCCCTCTCATAAAGGTAGAATAATCAATATTCAATACCATGTTTGAAACTGTAATCAGATCATCTCCCTGGATGATGTAATTTAATCAAGAGTGGTTGTTACACTGGATTAGATGACAACATGTCTCCACCCATTTGGGTGGGTCTTGAGAAGTTTCTGGAGTCCTGTAAAAGAGGAAACATTTTGGAGAATGAAGGAGATTTGGGGAGAGCTGAGAATGCTGCAGCACCATGAAGCAGAGAGCCAACCAGCCAGTTTGACCTTTAGAGATCAAGAAGGAAAACACCTCCCAGGGAGCTTCATGAAACCGGAAGCCAGGAGAGAAAGCTAGCAGATGATGCCATGTTCACCATGTGCCCTTCCAGCTGAGACAGAAGCCCTGACTGTGTTCGCCATGTGCCTTCTCACTTGAGAGAGAAAACCTGAACTTCATTGGCCTTCTTGAACCATGATATCTTTCCCTGGATGGATACTTTTAATTGGACATTTCTATAGACTTGTTTTAATTGGGACATTTTCTAGGCCTTAGAACTGTAAATGAGCAACTTATTAAATTTCCCTTTTTAAAAGCCATTCCATTTCCAGTATATTGCATTCCAACAGCTAGCAAACTAGAACAGATTTCATGATATTTGCTTTAAGCAGCCTAGGAAACTAAAAGAACATACCATGAAATATTACTAAGCCATTAAAAGGAATGAAGTTCTGATACATGCTACAATGTATATGAACTTTGAAGACATTATGCAAAGTGAAATAAACGAGACATAGAAGGACAAATTTTGTATGATTACATTTAAATGAAATGTTTAGAATAAGCAAACTCATAGAGACAGAAAATGGAGTAGAATGTAACAGTCTCCTGTGGGGAGAGGGTAGGCGGAGTTATTGCTTAGTGGGAACAGAGCTCTGTTTTGGGTAATGAAAAAGTTTTGGTAATGGATAGTGTTGATGATAGCACAACATCGTGAATGCAATTAATGCCACTGAATAGTACACTTAAAAATAGAGCGGCAAATTTTATGTTACAAATATGTTATCACAGTAAAACACACACTTGATGCCAAAGTGTTTTTCTTCCCAGTGATAAGTTATGCTAAAGAAGAATGAACCCTTTTATTACCTTGAGCTTAATAAATAACCGGTCCTGAGAAAGAAGGATATAGATACCTATCCCACAACATCTCTGTTTTAGAACATCACTTTTAGGGAAAGTCTGTGGCACCCAATTACTGTCTAAAGTAAACAGTACCTGGAGTAAAAAATCCAAGTTCATATTCTACCTCTTCCACTTACTGAGTGTGTGGGGTCCACACTGTGGACTTTCCACCCAGCTGATTAGGCCGAGATAATCTCAATGATTCGGTTCTCCTTGCCAGAGATGCACTCAGAAAGGAGCTGGGCTCAGCTAATTGGAGTTAATGAGCTGTGAATAGAGGCTTGCTTGGGGCTTCTGGGAAAGACGCCAACTGTCTTCTGTGACTATGAACCAGGAAGCCCATGGTCCCAGACGACACTGACAACCATCTCACAAGTAGGAAGGCAGCCACGCTTGGGATGAAGTCAACACAGAGAATAGCAGAACAGAGACACAGAAAGGGATTTGGCCGCGAGTCATGTCATGGAGCTGCCGAACCTACAGTGACAGATATTTTGGAATGCAGGGTATATGTTTCCTTACTGCTTAAGCCATTTTAAGTTGAAGTTTTCTGTTATTTACAGCCCGAAGTATTCTAAATGATACATTGCATGTTCTTGGGCAAGTTACTTCATACATCTTAGCTTATCTTTCTTAACAGCAAAATGATTTCACATCTTTGGAGGTTAGTTGTGCAAGTTTATGACAAAGCCTTTACTATTCTACAGAAAATGAGAAAATATAGGACAATGTGGTGAGTTTTCCATCAAGTCAATTTGGGGCTACTTAAATGACTTTTTATATGAAATGACCTTTGCTATTACCATGTCCTTTCATGAATCATGGTATATGATAAGTTTTCTCTCTCAAATATTATTTGGCAAGAAAATAATATAATAAAGAAACCTTTATGTTGCTACTTCATATTTTTGGTCATTCTGTTAGTTCATCCAATCCCAAAATCTGGTATCCACCATGTGAAAATGCTTGGAAAGATGCAATAATGTAAAAAACATGAGTTGTTATTGTTTTCTTAGTTAAGCACAGAATACATCCTAGGCAATCTCCTGTTTGGAGGGAAGAAGATGCTCAGTGCACTGTACTGTAAATATCTTTACTCTCTCCAGACCTGCGTGGTTCACATAAAGGAAGACAGGAGGAGAAAACCTAAACAGCTGATATGGAAATTGTGCTGCTTGGATACCCCTAGAAGGTGTTAGGACTCCCTATCCACTTCCAGTCCCATCCCTCAGATGCTGTGAGTTTCCTGGTCATAAAGTAAACACTGCAAATGAAACCTACGTTTATTTGCTATACTTTTATTTTCATTTTCATTTCACTGGACATAGTGCCTTTACCCTCTGAGGTAAGCAAAGAATATTTGTTGTTCAGCAGATTGCCATCTGTGATTTTGTTGTAGGAGAAGAATACCTATTGAATACAGAAATAAAATGTTACTCTATCTTACACAAACATGTAGAAAGGAAATAAATCTTTTTAAGTATTATCAATATTTAAAGCATCCTTTTAATGTGACCATTTCAGTGCACAAAAACCTTTTCCTTTCACCACACAAATGCTCCATTTGAAGAAGTATGTGCAAAAATGGTTTGGCAATTTATTCTTATTAAAAATAACCTATAAAAAATGAAAGTTAACAAATAAATAACTTACACAGATCACTCTCCCAAAGCTAAAATGTTGGAGATTCAAACATCTTGGTGCTCAAAACAGACTTCCTCAAAGAAGGCAAGAACTCATTATTATTCTTCTGTACATACACAGCATTAAAACTATGTATGAGACCTGAGTATTGTTTCCATTTTTATTTGATATGAATAGCCTCCTTGTTTGAAGAATCCAGAAGACTAAGTAATGTACGTACAAGCCTGTGGGCTTAAAGTCATTTGTCAGCTATGAGGCCTGAGGACACCACTCATCACTCACCCCCCAGCTTCCTTATGTGTGAAATATGTATAATCTTATTTAGAGAGCATCTAAGCCACAGAGACTGGGCAAGTTAAGCCTTAGTGTAACTTCTATACCTCAAATTAGAAAGCAAGTATTGTGCTCTTTCCTTAAACAATTAGAACAGAACCAGTTAGCAAAGATCTTGTCACTAAAGGGAATTGCCATATGACTGTACAACTCGTTTTTAGCTACTTCGGCCCTTCTTGATTAAGATCACTGGGAAAGGAGGTTCCCGGTAAACTTGGAAGTCTGCACCACATCTCGTCCTAAAGTACCTAGAGGAGTTTAGCTCCTATAGTGAATGATGCCATCACGGGCATAAGAAATAGGCAAAATCTTTGACTCCTTGCAATCAGTGGCCTATCTTTGGAATGAAATTCCCCTTAATTAAATGATACATAAGGTGTATAGTTCATATGACAGAGCCTGGCACATGGAAGATGTTCAGTGAAGTTAATTCACCATCCCACTGCTTTTTATTTCCTTTTTCCCTGGAGATAGTAGCATTAGAAGTTGAATTAGACAACTTCCAGCCTACAGGGTAAATATTAATCTCTATATATGAGTTAACGACTTTTAAAGTCTAGATGCTTTTGAAAGTTTTATATTTCCAAAACCAAATTAAGGTTTAGGGGTAGCAAAATATTAACTTTGGCCTAACAATGTCTAGGGAAGAACTGGGTAGGATGAAGTAGTTCTGCTGTTTACTAATTATTGTCTAATATGGAAGAAATTTGATAATATTTCTGAGGGCTAAGAAACTGTGTTTGTAAACTGTGTTTGCAGTGAAAGAAAATTAAGAAAAAAAGAAAACCATACAGGTATGCCCACTATTCCTGGGATGGGATGGTATGGCTGGCATAAAGTTGTGTCCAGCAGATCCCCTTCCAAGGAGGACTTGTTGCCCAGCTGCAGAGGGTGTGGTCAGCAGACAGCCTCCAAGTCTAAGCCACTTTGAGGTGACCTCAGCTTCATAGACCCGTTTTACCAAGGTCCTGCCCTTATTGGGAGGTCCACATATAACAACTAACTGAGGAGAGGGCTGGGGGAATAAAGGCCCAGCAATTTTGTCCTGATGTGTGACAAATCTTGTGGACAGTACTCTTTCCAGATCATCCCATCCTGCTTCCTCTCCCTTCCTTTCACAGGAGCTAATCCTTTTTTGCACCCTAAACTCTGTCTCAACCACTGCTTCAGAGAAACTGACTTGCGACAGAAGGTCTCACACCTTACTGAATAAGGTGGTGTGATGGTTAAGTTCATGTGTCAACTTTTTGGTGTACAGTTGTTTGACCAAGCAAGCACTCACCTGACTGTTACTTTGAGGCTATTTCATGAGCATAAAGCATCAGTAAATTGATTGCCTCTATGGCTGATTACATCTACAATCAAATGAGAGTCATCACATCCAATCAGTTGAAGGCTTTCAAAGGAGACATGATGACCTTGGCAGCCAGAAGGGAGAATTTCCATCTCTCTACTTGGGCCAGCCAGCTTCTCCCAGTGAATTTATTGAAAACCTTCATTGGAGTGCCTAGCTTGTCACCTGCCCTGTGGACTTTGGATTGTGCATCTCCACAGTTGTGTGAGACAATGCTTACAAATAAATCTCATAATATCTGTGATATCTCCTGTTGGTTTGGTTTCCCTAAAGAACCCTGACTAATACAGGCAGGTTAGCATTTTGCCTCATTTTCTCTCCAATGGTTAGCACAGTGCCAGAATGGACTGTCATAGACTCACCAGGTTAATGTCACACTCTGGCTTATATCTCAACTTCTTCCAACATCATTCCCCAATAGTCCTTCCATGAACCTTTCACTTAAGCAGCCCAGATATATTCATTTTCCATCTTTAAAGCCTACTCTGCTTCCTTGGAGAAATGCCCTCCCCAATACTTTCTGCCCAGCTTTGACTAGTCAAAGCTGAGCTATGTATCACACACTTATTTGGTGTTGACTCTGGCAGAGATGAATTTCTTTGACTGTCAAGTGCTTTAAATTTTGCAATCACAGTTAAACCACAACCAAGCCCAAGACAATCTAAACCTGGGCAAGAGTAGAGTAGGATCAACAGGATCAGCTTTAGAAAAACAAGGTAATGCCAGGCAGTCAGTCCTGTACCTGAGGAGACTTGATCTGTGTGTCATAGCTTCCTTCCTTCTCAATTAGTCATCCATTAAACTAATATTCATGGAGCACTCTCCTAGGTATTGGAAATACATTGGTGGATAAAACAGTTATGCTTTCTGTCCTCAGAACTTACTCTCCACGGTTAGAGACAAACATAATCCAAAGAACAAACCAATAAACATAATTGCCTGTGCAGTATACTGACAAGATACAGTGATGGAGAATAAAGGTCGAAAGTGAGACTCTACTTAAATGGGGGTCAGGGAAAATACATTTAAGTTGAGCATGAAGGATGAGAAGGTATGCGCCATGGGGGACTTAGGGGAAGAGCATTTCAGGCAGAGGGACCATGTCCAACTATTTCTAAGTTGCGGACAAAATACAGGAAGGCAAGTAAACTACCTCATAATCATTCAAGAGAACCACATGTCATATTGATTTGCCAAAAAAAGAAGAAGAAAGAAAAACAAATCAGTTCTATTAGCCTACAACTGATTCTTGTATACATACATTTTTAATGTTAATCACTAGCAGGGTCTCAAACTGAACATAAAAATATATGCTTCAGGTGGGCAACATGGCTCAGTGGTAGAATTCTTGCCTGCCATGCTGGAGACCCAGGTTCGATACCCAGAGCCTGCCCATGCCAAAAACAAAAAAAAAGGATATATGCTTCATGGCTCTGTGCTTTTGTACTTTTGATATCTTCTGCCTAGAGCTTATGTTTCCACTGTCCACCTACAGGAAACTCACTTAGTCTTAAAGACTCACTTGAAGTATCTTTTCCTTTTTATATATAACAGTTTTTTAAATTGAGGTATACTTATAAAGCTCACCATTTTAAACTGTACACATCAGTGGTTTTAAGCATATTCATTGTGTTGTGCAATTATCACCACCATCTCATTCCAGAACATTTCCATTACCCCCAAAAGAAATCCCATATCCATTAGCATTCACTCCCCATTCCCTGATCCCCTGGCCCATAGCAACCCCTACTCTATATCTGTCTCTATGGATTTGCTTGGTCTGGACATTTCATGTAATTAGAATCATATAATATGTTGCCTTTTCCATCTGGCTCCTTTCACTTAAAATAATGTTTTAAAGATTCATCCATATTGGGGTATATATCAGAATTTCATTCCTTCTTATGGCTGAATTATATTCATTATATGGATATACCGTATTCTGTTTATCCATTCCTCAGTTGATGAACATTCTGGTTATTTACCCTGTTTGGTTATTGTGAAAAATGCTGTTATGAACACTTGTGTAAAAAGTGGGGGGTTATTTTTTGAGTGTTTTTATGTGAATGCATGTTTTCAATTCTCTTGTGTATATTCCTAGGAGTAGAATTGCTGGATCATATGATAATTCTATGTTTAGCTTTTTTGAGGCACTGCTGCACTGTTTTCCAAAATGACTACACCATTTTACATTCCTACCAGCAAAGTATGAGAGTTCTGAGTCTCCCTAATCTCACCAAACACTTGTTATTGTCATTATTATTATTATTGTTATTGTCAGACTTGTAAAATGATATCGTACAGTGGCTTTGATTTGCAGTTCTCTAATGACTGATGATGTTGAGCATCTTTTCATGTGCTAGTTGGCCATTTATATTTTTTTTGGAGAAATGTCTATTGAAATCCTTTGCCCTTGTTTAAGAACCTTCATCAGATAAATGATTTGTAAACAGTTTTCCTATTCAGTGGGTTATCCTTTCACTTTCTTTATAGTGTTCTTTGATGCACACAATTTTAATTTTGAGGAAGTCCTATTTATCTTTTTTTTTCAGTTGCTTGTGCTTTTGGTGTCACATCTAAAGAAAACTATATAATATCAAGGTCACACAGACTTTCGCCTGTTTCGTTCAGAAGAGTTTTATAGTTTTAGCTCTTACATTTAGGTCTTTGGTCTATTTGAGTTAATGTTTTATATGGTGTGAGGTAGAGATCATCTTTGTTTTTTGCATGTGGATATCCAGATATCCCAGGACTACTTGTTGAAAAAGGTGTTCTTTCTCCATTGAGTGATCTTGGCATTCTTGACAAAAATCAATTGACCATAAACGTGTGGGTCTACTTCTGGATTCTCAGTTCTACTCCACTGATGTATATGTCTTTCCTCATGCCAAAATCACATTATCATATTTACTGCAGCTTTGTAGTAACTGTTGAAATCAGGAAGTAAGTGTACTTCAATTGTGTTCTTTTTTTTCAAGACTGTTTTGTCTAATCTGTGTCCTTTGCAGTTTCATATGAATTTTAGGATTAGCTTCTCTATTTTCAGAAAGAAAAAGTCAACTGGAATTTTGGTGGGGATTGTGTTGAGTTTTAGATCAATTTGGGAAGTATTGATATTTCAAGTCCTCTAAACCATGAACACAAGATATCTTTCCAATTATTTAGATCTTCTTTAATTTCTTTCCACAATACTTTGCAGTTTTCAGTGTATACATCTTGCACTTCTTTGATTAAATTTATTCCTAAGTGTTTGTTCTTTTTGATGCTATCATAAATGGGATTTTTTCCTAATTTCACTTTCAAATTAAACGTCTTCTTTTTTGAGAAATGTTCCCTGACCCTCACATCCCCCAACAAGCAACTGATAACTCTCCACTCAGTGTCTTCTTTCTACCTAGCATATACCTGTATTATAATACCTACCACAATAAAACAAATAGCACAAATCTGTGTAAATGTCAATTTCCCATATTTGTGGGCAGAAACCATGCTCTGTTCACGTTTATCCCCAAGACATACCTCAAAGCCAATTATACAGTAGGAGTTCAGTAGAATTTTAATAAACAGGGAAAGATATATTTGCCACCATTAAGGCTGTAAATAGCACTTTGTAGACCGGTTAGGAATGCTAGGAAGAGGCAGAAGTAGAGAATGAGATGGAGATGGATGTGGGACCAGAGGCAGGAGCTGGAATTTTACTCCCCACATAAAGGAATCGTGGCATGAGGATGATTTTGCCAGTGTTTGAAGAAAACTAATACTGCAATGCTAAGCAATTTGGACTGGGCAGATGAAAGTTCCCACTAGGAACTTGCTCAAATATGGTTGTGAAGAGATGAGTCTGCTATAGGTTAGCATATGTGGAATTGGGAAAACAGAAAGAATTTGAGAGGTGTTAAGAATTCGTAATTCAGGCGGGCCACAGTGGCTCAGCAGGCAAGAATGCTCGCCTGACATGCCAGAGGTCCTGGGTTCGATTCCCATTGCCTGCCCATGTTTAAAAAAAAAAAAAAGAATTCATAATTCATGGAACTTGGTGGATGATTTGAATTGAGAATAAGAAAGGAAAAAAATCAGTAGTGATGGTGTCTCAACTCTGAAAGTGCAGACATGGAGAGAAAATAGCAAAGTCTAGAGAGGAAATTGATGTGAAGGGAAAGATGATGATTTTGATATCTTCTTGGTAATCTTAATGAGAGGTTCAGCTTCACCCAGAAGTACCCTCCACACTGGTCATTCTGGGAAATGGCGCTACAGGCCTTCCCTTTGCTAAATCAATCCTTGCCTTTTAATACCAGCTACTGCATTACTCTTCCCTTATTTTCCAAAAATTCATGACTCATCCTAACTCCTCCAAAGAGTATTTCAAATGGAGGGAATTGTTCTCTTTATTTCCTTAACATGTGTGAGTTCTGTCTAGCCTGATAGTATAAATTTCTTGAGCAAATCAGATTTTATACTCTGTACACTGAAGCTGTGTAAGATTGACTACATAATGTGCTTACTAATCTGCTGTATGTATCCAGGGTAGTGCTTCGGTTTCAGAAAAAATATGTAAATTTCTTCAGCAGAGTGTGCACATCTCATTTTGTCTTTATTCTGTTGTTAAATCAGCATAATATTTATTGTAGGAAACAAAAAAGGGTAGAAAGAGTTCACATTTTTGTTCTTTTATTCAATGACTTGTGTATACTATCTAAGATGTATAAGATTCCATTTCCAAAGTGAAAATAATAGAGCATAACTTGAACAGTTGTTGTGAGGACTATGTGAAATTATATATGTATAAAGTCTGTAGCAAATAGATGCTCAATATATGTTAGTTCACCTTCCTTTCCTTTCTTTTCAATATACAGCATACTTTCCACACTTGAACTTCAGGAAAAAAAAAAATGACTCAGACAAAATGAACTGTTAGCTTGGAATAAGAGACCAGAAAGCTTGGGAGTTGGGGGCTGGGACAGGAGCAGCTTCATTTCCAAGAATCTCAACTGGGTTACTTACATAAGAATGTCAAGTGGGTGGGCCATGGTGACTTAGTGGCAGAGTTCTCACCTGCCATGCTGGAGACCCGGGTTCTATTCCCATGCAAAACAACAAAAACAAAAACAAGAAAAATGTCAAGTGCATCTGCATTCTGAATCCCATCAGTAAAAACTTCAGAGGGAGTTATGCTCCCGCTGAAAAAAATATGTGATTGTGGCCAATAAAGTTTGTGTTTTGGCCCAATTTCTAATATATTTTACCAGGGCTATACATTTTAAATTTTTTTGAGATCATAAATTCATTAAACCTCAAGACTGAAAATAATCCCACAAAATTACTTTTTAATTAGAAAGAAACAAATATTTGCCTTCTGATTGTACATAAACAGTCTAGGGTATTCAGAAAGACTTTAGATGGAGCTTCTTTCCTTAGAGAGCACACAATGTAGTTGGAAAGATAGATTATGTATAATGCCAAGGACTCAGAAACACTGTAATTGAGCATTAAAGTTTGTGATACAGACCCTAAGTGTATAGAAATCTTAAGCAGAGGTTGAACACTGAGTCAGATTAATGTATGTCAGATTACCGAAGAGAGACGGCATCTCAGGCAAGGGAGGGTGATGTGAGCAATTACACAGGATACTGATATGGGCCTGGAAATTCTGCAGGATGAGGAGACTTAAAACTTCCTGACCTGGGAGAGGTTATTAGGATTGGAGCATTATATGGAAAGAATATGAGCCTAGAACCAAATTACATGGACTTTACCATTCTTTTAACTTTCAAATACAAACTGTTTTTTTTCAGAGGAAGTACAATAAGAAAGCCTGGGAGGAACAGATGTTGTTATGCACACATTGCGGGAAAGCCTAGTTATAATCAATGTCCAAGTTTAGTGGGAAATGAGAGATTTTTATAGTTTTGAGAGGTTAGATGGGTTCTTGAAGCCATCTCCTGTTGAAAAAGGATAAGGTGTAAGTCATCCTAAAATCTTTTTAGAAGTTACATGCTAGCATTTCTAGAAATAGAGACTATAATTTCCTTGGTAGTTTTCCAATTCAAAAGCAATCTTCACATCATAAAGTCTTTCCTATAATGAACTCAAGTGTCATTCATTGCAACCTAAGCTCTGTGCATTTGTTTCTATCCTAGTGGAAATCAGGTGATTGCTCACCATCAATTCCACTAGTTGCTCCAAGACTGGACTGCTGCATTCAGTTGCACCCTTAATTTATTTTTCTACTTGTTTAACATTGTACAATCTCAGACTGGATCTGCTGAATGACTTAACCAGAAAATTTAAATGGCTTTCATCTGTGCTTAGTTAGAATATTGCTTCTCCTTTAAGTCAGGATTCTTCAACTTGACTCGCAATAGATAATTTTAGATGGCTTAATTTCCCCTACTTTCCCTTGTCATTAATATCTTTTGTTTATTGCTTCTTAGAATCCTGGTTTCTCTGAAAAACTTACCATAGAAATGCCATTTCCTCTTGGTCCAGGTACCCAACCACATGGAAGGAGCAGTTATAGAGTTGGATATGTTCAAATTCCCAACTCCACTTCTTAACATACTCTCTCTATGATTTGGTTTCCTTACCTACAAAAGTATGATAATAAAAGTACCTATCTTTCATGTTTGCTGTTTGGAAATTATAAAAAGTACTCCCACTAGATCTGATATATAGTACACGCTTAGCTATTACTAACTAATTAAAGACTCATCCCAGCATATGTTAGGTATATGACAGCCATTCTGAGCCTGTGTTCTCAGCTGATAATAAGACCTGTCTTAAAGGTTGGTATAGAAATAAAATATGTTAAACTCCTGACATATCACAGTGCTCAGAGAATGGAATTATTACTAGAGGAAAAAAATGTGGTATTCACAAAGACTTGTCCACCCTTATAATGTAATAAAGTAAATGACTCAGATTTTAGGTTCAAAAGCCTGCTTAAATACAGGTATTTCCCATCTCTCTCCAAAGCCTTCTCTAATTCCATAATATGCCTAATAAGTTTCTATAACTCTCATTAATTACACTGATGGCTTTGTATCAGTGACTACCGCTTTGTTTGGAAAAAGGTAAAAAATAAAATAAAATTCCTCAGATAGCCACGGATTATTGTAGCTGGTCACTTAATATTAAAAAGTTTTGTTGGATTTAGTAAGAATGAAAAGAAAACAGAAAAGAAAGACAAAAGAAATATTTTGAATTAAAGTGTTAAAGGAAGGACTGGTTGAGCAGCATTTCAAAATGCTTTCTGGAACCTTGAGAGGGCATGAGATTTTGTAGGTTTGTTCAGAGTGATGCCCCAATAAATCCCAGAGTGATTTGAACAGTGAACAAAAAGTATTTGCAAAGTCCCCTTGGGGGAATAGCGAGAAAGGGGGAAAACTCAACTTCCCCAAGTGGAGAATTTCTAATATTCTCACAAGCAGTGGGGACAACCAAAGCAACAGGCAGAGTCCTCAATCTAGGGGTTTGTTCACATGAAACTTAACCCCACAAAGGATAGGTTAAGCTTGCTTAAAATTAGGTCTAAGAGTCACCCCCAAAGAACCTCTTTTGTTGCTCAGATTTGGCCTCTCTCTCTCAGCCAACACAACAAGCAAACTCACTGCCCAGCCCCTCTGTACGTGGGACATGACTCCCAGGGGTGTGGACCTTCCTGGCAACGTGGGACAGAAATCCTAGAATGGGCTGGGACTCAGCATCAAGGAATTGAGAAAGCCTTCTCAACCAAAAAGGGGGAAGAGTGAAATGAAACAAAATAAAGTGTTAATGGCTGAGAGATTCCAAACAGAGTCGAGAAGTTATCCTGGAGGTTATTCTTATGCATAATATAGATATCACCTTTTTAGTTAAGGTGTAATGGAGAGATTGGAGGGAACTGCCTGAAAATGTAGAGCTGTGTTTCCATAGCCATGTTTCTTAAAGATTATTGTATAATGATATAGCTTCAACAATGGGA
>PVIY010043643.1:0-20203 GCA_004026745.1 Myrmecophaga tridactyla
CCTATCTACAATAGCACCACTATCCCTAACTCTGCTTTAGTTTTATTTATAGCATTGAACAACTGAAATTATATTTTACATTGCTGTCACTCACACTAAACAAAAATACCATAAGGGCAGGAATACTTGTGGCTTATTTACTGATCTATTCTCATTTGGAAACATATCTGGCACTGAGAATCAGGAGCTCAAGAAGTATTTGTTATTGAGTGAGTGAAATGAGTTGTCTTTTCTCAGAACTCCTACAGGGCTTTGTACAAATCTCTTTGCATGTTTTTAACCTAGAACTGCAATTATTTAATGCATATTTTGTTTACCTCAATAGCTTGTATGCTCTCACAGGACAGCGATGACATATTTTCTTAATTTGTGTACATGGGAGGCATTCAAATAATGGAACGACTTCCTAAATTCCAAATAGCAATTGCAGCTTGTCATTCCATCTGGGGACCAATGTCTGATTTCACATGAATTAAAGCATAATTCAGAGGTATGAAAAACACATATTTAATTTATAAAGTAGTCTTATGCATATTACACAAGATTATAGGAAATACAATTCAGTACATGTCAATTCGTTTTTATTTTAAAAACTGCCATTTCAAAATATAAAAATAGAGCTATTTTTTAAAGAACTACTTAAATATGGTTTTGAAAACCACAATGTTTTATTTACAATAAATAGATGGTAGTGCAAAAGCATTCATAGATGTAGATGATTAAAAAAAACATTATTCTGGCATCCAACTGGAGAAGTCCTTTATATTCACAAGATATTTCCAATAATTCATGAAAGTAAAATCAATATTGTCCATTAAATATGAATTTGAGCAACCAAATCATTTAATTTGGGATCTGGACCCAGATATGCCAAAGTTAAGTGAATATTACTCTACTTTATAGAGGAACTGTTCCTCATTTCCATACAGTTTGCCAACAAACATACCCCAAACATGCCAGCATCTGTATAAGGGGATCCATTAGCACCTGCAATAAATGATTTATAGCCATACATGATAAATGGCTGGATCCTAAAAGTTCTGATTTTATAAATTTAAAATACACTAAGTGTCTATGCCAAAAAACAAGAACTGGATCCCAGACTATATTTTACATTAAGGAAAGAGCCTCTGAAAAAATTAGACATTAGTAACGAAATAACAACAGATATCAGATATTTCTCAAACTTAGAGATGTGAATACTTTTCAGTTTTCTCTAATAAACTGAATTAAAAATAAAACACATTTATAGTGGATTCTTTCTTACCAAAATAATCCAATCTAAAATGGTCTGGATTTGGGCAACACACTTTCAGTATTATCCTTGAAACATAAAATGACATTCTTAATAAGAAGCCATTCTTTTTTTCTTTTTAATTTTTATTAATAAAACCAATCAACATACAATATGAACACTTTTTTCATCATACAGTTGTATAGTCATCATCATGATCATTTCTTAGAACATCTGCACCAATTCAGAAAAAGAAATAAAAAGAAAACAGAAAAAAAAATTCATACATACCATAACCCTTACCCCTCCAGAAGCCATTCTTACTATTGCACAGTGGTCAATTTGAAAACCAATCCAGGCAAATTAGTTTAGGAAAAACAGCAAATTCATCTACATTCATGTAGCAAACATTGCAAAGCAGCTTCTACCTGAACAATGAAATGAACACATTTATGCAGATCCACACTCAGTCTGTTTTAATATTGTGCTGATGGCAGCAATTTTTAGGCAGAGGTAGCCAAGCCCCATAAATATGGGAAAGCAAAAAGCAGAAAAATATTGTGGAAACTCAGCAGTTCTTCAACTTCTTCTAATGATTACAGATCAGTTTCAATTATGAGCCATGTATTCTTGCAGTATTCCGAGTCTTATGTTTTAAATATAAAGGAACATGTTGCCGTCTTGGGCAAATATACTGGAATTATCTTCTTTTAGCTTACTTTCTCTTTTCTCTAAGGTCAACTAAAAAATATGAGACATTTTCATATACCACAAAAGTAATACAGCAGGCTGGAGTCACTCTAATCAAATTGGGGGCAATTCCTTTGTAAAATCCACCGAAGCCTTCTTTCCTTTAGAGGGAAAAACAGATATATGCTTAATTTCCTAAATAACGAGCCTAAAATTACAAAAGTTTAACTGACACAGGGGATAGAGCAAGCAGTTAAACCTCACTGTGATTTATGTCTGTGCTTCTAGTCTTCTGAAATCATGTAGTTTATTACATAGATATTCGGTGGGACTTAACATTACTTTCACGGACATTACTTTCACGGACTGATCGAGAAAGAGAGAGCAAGATTACCTCAAAATCAAATTAAAAAGTCCCTTAATGAAAACTATTTTTCAAATGCCTTTAAATGTATAAATATGCAGGAGTTTTAAATCCAATCTAATGTAGGCATTAAAAATTTCATGGTTTATATAATGCTAGACAATACTAAATATAGCACACATAAAAATAAAACCTCATTTCCTTAAATGCCTAGAAAGGGGATATGGTCTAGGACTTTGTCACGCTTTCAATAACTATTTTCAGAACGGAACTAAATTTAAACATTCTAAATATTCTGCTCTGAGCTTTTAGAATAAAAGGGAAATATGGGGATGTCTACATATCAGTTTAACTATAGCAAATTTTTCAAACATGGAATCAAGTATTTGCAAAAATTATGAGGCCAATAGATGGCAAGGGACCTTCTCAAATGTATTAAATGAGGTTTATTACCTATAGCCAATGTCATTTAAATATTTTTAAACACCTAAATTGTTTTATTAGTTCTCAAAGTACTTTCACAGATTTCTTTCAGTCATTCCAACAGTCTTGTCAGCTGAGATATTCTAATTTCACAAAGAACAAATCAAGCCTCAGAATGATTAATCCATGGTTCCAGATGTCATAAACAGGACAGCAAGAATTACCAGGATCTTTTCACCATAGCACACTGGCCTCTGTTATTAACCCAATATCAACTGGACAGTCTAAGATATGCAAGTCCCCTCTTAAGACCAATTTAGATAGACCTCAGGCACTCACCTCCATGTCTTTGTGATTACATCCAATACACCCCTGTAATAAATGTGTTGATCCTGAAGACGAGCTCTCACAACTTGATACGGGTATGTTGCTGTTACGGCAAATATTTTGGATAATGCTGCAACAGATATATATTCTACTGTGCTCTAAAATTACAACACAAAACATTCATGTTTTTCTTTAGTCAGGATTTCTTAAAAATACAGAAGTGAAAATTATATAGAAAAATAAACATTTAACTAAGTCAGTACTCATTATCACATCAATACTACCCAAAAAAGCATGACAAAATTTCTACCTATGAAAGGCCCATAAAAGCAAATGATATCAGGTGCACGGGTGGTTCAGTGGTAGAATGCTCATCTTTCATGCAGGAGACCAGACTTTGACTCCCAGACCTTGCACCCCACCCCTCAAAAAGTAAATGATATCTTTTCAAGAATCATCTTACCAACTGGGCTTCTGGTAATCTATTGATATGCTGGTTGTACTTCATTTTTAGCAACTCATATGCCATAAACTGAAGGGCACCATGTGACGTTCCAAACAGCCCAGGAACAAATCCCTAGAAGGGAATCATTACAAGAAAACAACACAAAACCAAATAATAAACAACATACTTTCAAAGAAAGATATACTTATTAAAATATCTTCTCTTCCCTCTTAGTCTAGTACCATGATGGTTAGGTTCATGTGTCAGCTTGGCCAGGTAATGATGCCCAGTTGTTTGGTCAAGCAAGAATTGGTCGGATTGTTACTATGAGGACATAGTACTATGTTACTATGGGCACATTTCATGGACCTAAATCATCACTAAGTTGACTACATCTATGGCTGATTATGTCTACATCAACAAAGGAGATTGCCTTCAGCAATGAATGACACTCCATCTAACCAGTTGGAGGCTTTAAAAAAAGTGATGATTTCAGGAGTCAAAAGAGAGAATTTTCATCTCTACTTCAGCCAGACAGCTTCTCCTAGGGAATTCATCCAAAACCTTCATTGGAGTTCCCAACTTGCAGTCTGTCCTACAGAATTTGGACTCATGCATCTCCACAGTTGTGCAAGACAATTTTATAAAATCTCGTATTTACAGATATCTTCAGTCAGTTCTGTTTCCCTAATACAGTACCTTAAGCAAATTCATTGAAGCTGTGCACAAATCACATTTTTGTATACTGAGTTAAAGAAAGCATTCCTTTCTATTTTATTTAAGGTTTATTCAAGGTTTGGAATTTCATATGCTGAGTTAAATATAACTAATTTTAAATCAGTTGTGTATAGCTAGTTTAAATCAGAGGTATATAACTAGTTTTTCTTTAAACAGGATACATATAAACATAAAGAAGACCTACACTGTAAGGTCAGAAAAACTGAAATTTCTAACCT
This sequence comes from Myrmecophaga tridactyla, assembly GCA_004026745.1. Taxonomy (NCBI): domain Eukaryota; kingdom Metazoa; phylum Chordata; class Mammalia; order Pilosa; family Myrmecophagidae; genus Myrmecophaga; species Myrmecophaga tridactyla. The sequence goes on from PVIY010043643.1 coordinate 4,440, forward strand.
GAAATAGCTCTGGAATGGAAAACATGACTGTATTTTTAGAAATGTATCTGCCATTAACACTACGAACAACTCTGAACAAATTTTAAATCTCTCCCATCCTTCGTTTCATTATTTATAAAATGAGGACTATATGACCTATTCTAGAAAAACTCTACTTGCTATGTAGAAAAGAACATAAGTGGGCTTCTGGGTTCACTAATGCCTAAAGTGTCCTTTTCCACTCTCATGAACTGGATTACAAGTAAGAAGTTAACTTCTGGAAGTTAAGAAAGGGAATCGTAATTTCATGGCATAGGTAATCTGAAAGAATGAGATCAGGAGTGATAGGAAAAAACAAAGAATCGAATGATATATTTCCAAAATTTCTGTCCATAAATCATAATCCCTAACACTAATCTTATAATGCTAATGATTTGAAGGCTATTATACAATTCTCAAAAAACAAACTAAAATCTAATTGTATCTAAATTTGATTTTAAACTATTCATGGCTTTAAAAAAGTTTTTATGGAAATAAGCAGGAGGTGGATAAGGAAGAAACAGATAAAGGAAAAAGGAGTTATAAGAATCAGAAAACAGAGCTTACTGCCACTAGGAAGAAAGTTTTTAAAATATTACAATAGGGAAGGTTTTTATTGTTGTTGTTGTCTTTTAATTCAGTTAAGATCTGTCCAAATATATTCCCTTGTTCAGACTGGAGTTGTTATATCATTGGTACACTGACCACAAGGGTCAATAAAATCTCTTAAGATTCTGTTAGACACACTGATCTCTTCTCCCTGCCATGTTATCCCAAGTTTCCAAAACATCAAAACTTCCAAGGAGGTGCACAGGGGATATGTGACCTGGAGTGTGACCTAGTGAAAAGATATCTGACAAAGTTTTAGACAGATCTCACAACCACCAGTGTCATGATGATACATCTTGTGGTAATGAGGATAAACAGCTTAAAGTACAATTTCAATATTGTAATATTTCAGTTTTTGTTAAATTGTTTCTTGCTTAGAGTCTAGCTTCTTTTAACAACCGACTACAGGCCATTCAATTCAACCAATAGGAATAATTGCAGTAACAATTTTTAGTTATTCAAAATATATTGACAATAATAATTCACTACCTTATACAATCCACGCACTCCTTCATACTTATATATTTTCAAAAGTGTATCAAACATTCCTTTATACTGTCGTTGTGGAGAGTTAACAACACCATCATACTGTAACATAAGGCGAGTTTTTGCTACCCATAATGGGTTTGTAATGCAGAGGGTCATGGCTCCTAAAATCAGATTTAAATAAGATTATTCACTTATGACAATATAAATTAAGATATATACACACACATATCTCCATCCCAACTTTATCACAATCCTCCTCAAATCTATTCAAAGTAACTATTACTCCTCAAAACTAAAAAATTACATATTGCAGTAACATTTTATATTCTTCATAGAAAGTTAAAATTTTAAAATATCATCTGGTGCTAATCTTCTTGTTTGCTGAGTTTCCTAAGTAGTCATTTATTAAACAATATTTATTGAGTCCTGTTGTGATTTAGTCTTTGGTAAATACTAAGATTTAGTCTTAGTATTCAGAAGTGAGTAAAACAGTTCCTGCCTTAAAGAACTCACAAATAGTAAACATTATGGGTCTTTGTTTTTTTCCCTCTGGATATTGTGCATACATGAGGCAATAAAACAAAAACTACTAAATTATATAAATTATATAATTTGCAAACTGAAATTATACTTTAAATGGATCCACAGCAGTCTACTCTGGGTAATAAATAAAAACACATGCTTTCTAAGAAATTTCATGTGATAACTGATTAATAAAGTTAGATTCTGGTGTTTAAAGAAAAAAAAGCAAATAAATCAAAGCAAAAAATACAAATCAAGCTGGAAGTTGGTGTTACTTATTTCACACACTGCCTTACCAGCTTCAGCAGCTGAAATGAGGTATTCTGTTGCCTCTAACCGTTCAGCTCTTCCTTCTGTCTTATACGATTTGATGGCATTATAACTAAAAAAATTAAACAGGAACAGTTTGTCAAATATTGGAATAGGTGCCATGAAATACTAAATCCATTTGAAAGTGTGTATAACTTAACAAGAGGATCTCAGGAGTAAAAGTCAATGCCTAATGCAACCACAAAATGAGTACCTTTACATGAATGGTATTTGCTGGAAATGGCTCATTGTAGACTATCAACTGTCTCCCCAAATGGCTAGTAATACATTTGTAAAATATTTTAATCACACACTCATCAATTAAAAAGACAGGAAAACTTGGGGACGACAGACAAGGCAAAAGGCCAAAACCAAAATAACAACAAAAAACAACTAACATTTGCTAAGCACATATGTTCAGTTACCATACTTGGCATTTTGAAAGAGAATATAAATGTGCTATGGATGCTTTCTTAACAGACTAACAAGGACTACAAGAAACACATAAATAACCACAGTAAAAGATAATATGGTATTCTTTACCCCCAAAGGGATCTGAAATTCATTTTAGATAATAGTTTAAAGCTCCTCCAGCCTCTGTGACATTTTATAAACCTGCTAACAAATGCCAAACTGTCTGATTCAGTTTTTCTTTCAATTCTATTTTGACTACCCTCGTTGGAAATACTCAGGAGTACAGATAATAGCCAAATACTTCAGAATTACTAAAGGGGCTCTCTACAGTAACATTTTGAACCATCTGGAGTTAGCTGTGTTTCAAATGGTCTTAATGAAAATAAAAACTCTTTTCAGCTTACAAAAGCAACCAGTTAAACATTTCACTTTCCTGAACTCACCTCACAGAAATGGCTTCTATAAGAGTATTTCTTCTCATCCTTTTATCTTTTTCTAATTACGATTTTTTTCTGGACTAAATACCTCTGGTAACAGCTGACGGAGAAAGAAACTATTAAGCCTTTTTGCCCCTTCTGACTCTTTGAATTCAGAGAAACTGATTAAATGTGTCAACTTGCTTTATTAACTGATATGTAAAAATCATTAAAAATAGAAATTCGCTTGTATTTAATACTGTAAAATTTCCCAGGTCTACTTACAAGAAAAAGTAGAGTCCCCAGGATAAACCTGCACCCCACACATTTGGGGTTACTCCTTGGTAAAGTCCCCGAAGTCCATCAAGTTTCCAAATAGTAGTCAAGCAATGCAAAATTCCTTTATATTTTGGTCTCAGTTCCAATCCATCACTCACTGTATCAAAAGATAAACAAAGTTAGGTAAGACCCAAGTTCTAGCTCTGAATCACACAGAAACACAGAAATCACAGTCAGTTATACAAAGATAAGTTTAGAAGAAAAATCTTTTAAGTAGAGAAAATTACTTTCCAGGATAATTTAATATTTTTAAATTAATACATTCATGAATCTATGTTTATTGAGGGCATACTAAACAGTCAAGTAATATTGTATGAAGTGTTAGATCAGCTCTTAAATAATCCAAAAGCCTCTTAGATAAACAGGTTTTAACACTTAGTTCTTTTGTTATAGACATCCAAAATTAAGGATGCTCAAACTATCACTCAAAAATTAGCCAGGAGGGGAGGGCCACGGTGGCTCAGCAGGCAAGAATGCTCGCCTGCCATGCCAGAGGACCCAGGTTCGATTCCCAGTGCCTGCCCATGTAAAAAAAAAAACAATTAGCCAGGAGGGGGTGCACAGGTAGTTCAGTGGTAGAATTCTCACCTGCCACGTAGGAGAACAGGGTTCCATTCCTAGTCCATGTAAACCCCTCCCCCACACCAAAAAACAAAACCTCAAAAACAAAAAAACCCACAAAAAACTAACTAGGAACCTCAATTACACCAAGAGTGCTGTCAAAACTTGGGGAGTGGCAGGAAAAAAAAATGTGAACAATGGAATAAACTTTTTTCCTGGAAATTCTTTCTATTCCCCTCTATCCCCTAACACACACCAAAATCAGAACAGAAAGGAGAAAAAAAATCTTTCCTATCCATTTTTTTTCTTACTCTCAAAAGCTCTAGATTAATAAAATATGATAGGATAAAGCAAAAACTGAGTTATATACATTTTATGTTTCTTAAAGGGAACTCAAATCTGTTTTTGACAGTGTAAAAGATACTTCTGACTAAATAATTTTACAGTTCTATTTGGCAAAAGACTCCACAAACAAGAGGTTGAGAAAAAAACAAAACAAAACTGGCAATACATAAAAAACAAAGTGTTAAAAGACTTACTATATACAAAGTGTCTGCAAATCAGTAACAAAAAGACAACCCTAAAGGAAAATGGGCAAAGTATATGAACTGTTAATCCACAGAAAAATACAAATTGCCAAGAAACACTGAAAAAGCACATAGCCCCACTAATAAAATAAATATTAATTAAAATGATAGGGCTTTATTTTGCATTCCAGATTGAAAATAAATTTTTTAATTTGCTATTACCCAGTGTTGGAAAGGGTGTAGGGACGTATGCTCTCACATGCCCTTTTTGAAGTTCAGATGTGTCTATTAAAATTTTAAAGGCAATTACCCTTTGACCTAGCAGTTTCATTTCTAAGAATATATCCTACAGAACTACTAGGCCAAGATGGGGTATAATGAACATGGAAAATGTTAATTATAGCATTTTCTGTAGCAATAAAAGTGAATAAAATCATGGGGTACAAGGGTAGTTCAGTGGTAAAATTCTCATGCAGGGGACCCAGGTTAGATGCCCACCAGTGCACCCCTCCCCCTCCAAATTTTTTTTCAAGAAATGGTGCTGCAATAATGGGACAGTCACATGGAAAAAGAATGAAATGTGACCTCCCACCATACAACATACAAAAATAAATAAAAAAATATAAATAAAGCTGTCCTAAGGAAAATGTTTAAAAATTTTAATTTCTGATATCCCTCATTCCAGACAATTTCGATGCTGAGCATCTGCAAATGACATTAACATATAGTAACAGAATAACATTTAAAACCTTTTCATGTATTAAATGTTAAACTACTATATAATCATTTAAAAGAGCTTTTTAAAAGCAATACATGTACACTGCAGAAAATGTATAAACTATAAAAAGACAATAAAAATCACCCCTAAAGTTACCACTCAAGAGATGACTGCCCTTATTTTAACATATTTCCTTCCTTTCTTTTTTGTTTCTGGACATAAATTCCAGTTCTATATTTCTAGACCAGACCTTTTGTTGATCTTCAGATCCATACAGATATATGCAACTATCAAGTTGCAACTGGATATTTCATGTAAACATATTCAAAATTAAACGAGTCTGTTCCTTCATCCCTGCCAAAGATACTGGATTCAAATTACAGATCCATCTTTACAAACATATGATTTGGACAAATTAGTAAACTTCTTTTATCTTCCATTTCCTTACCTATATAATCAAGACAATAAATCCAAGGACTGCTGAGAGCAATAAAAGAGATAATGCATGCAAAGTTCTTACATTATTGCCTTGTTCCTTGTATTAAACGCTCAATGAATATTACTTGTTAACATTATTATTTATGTATGCACTGTAGACTCCCTGAAATTACATGCCTTGTGGATTTTATTCTGGGGAGTATACTCCATAATTTCCACTGATTTCCCTTCATTTCGAAATGGCTTCTTGCCTCCCCCCCTCCACTGCCCGCTACTGAAATATCAGTCCTTTGATGGTGAACTTCAAGATCTAACCTTTCATGGAAACTTTATGGACATATACCGCCACCAGCAATCTATAATTTTTTTGATAATATAGCTATACCTATGTTTTGATATTTGGATTTATTCCACTTTGCCTTTGATTTTATATTATCCAGCACTATCTGTTTCATATGATTAGGTCTCAAGCCTATAATTCGACTGTAAGTTCTTTGAGGGCAAAAACTTTGTTAGGTACTTATGCAACCCACACAGAAGACTACAAATATTAAGAGAACAGTATGTATTTGGAGAACTGAATGGAATTATCTAACTTTTTTAATAAATCACTTCTGTAGATCTAATTCTCAAGGTAGAATCTAATTAGTTGTAATAACTGAAATACCAGAAAAGTTCTTCAAATTAAGTTATCAAAAATCATCTTTGAAACTATCTTTTGCATAATTTAGTATTAATTTCTAATAATCTGATAATTCTGTAATTTCAATACTTACTTCAATAAATTTAAAGACAAACCAGTACTTAAATTCTAGCTACCTATTCCCTCACAGTATCTTGTACCACACCATAAACCACAAAAAATCAAACCAAAATCAAACAAAAATCAAACCTTCAAAGAGCATTCTATTCTAAACCTTTCACTACCTGCTGAGTAAGGGTTACTCCCTACCTCCAAGCACAACATTTTTCCTTTCAGCGGAGCTGCTAAACACGGGGCTACTCGTAAGACTATTAAATACCTCCAAGCGTGGGATGAAGGATTTGCCTACTTGAACATTTTAAAATTTAAGCTTTGAGTCCCACATTCCAAGCCAGTGAAGAGTCTTCTCAAACTTTCTACTCACATTCCCTATCCCTCAGTGTTGCGAGGCACGAGTGACCGCACTAGACACCTTTACGAGGATCCCGCCCCCAAATCTAGTTCCAGGTAAGCCAGAACAGAAGCATCCTCTCCAAAGCTCTAGATCAAGGACTGCTTCTGAGTTTTTATCTCCCAGTTCAGATGATATTGTAGCCAGAAACTATCCCAACTTCGCCAGCCTTTGCCTTCTTCGCCATTCTCAAGTGACAACGCAGTCAGGGACTCGGAATCCGAAACGAGGAGTAAGAGAAGGAACCGCTGGGTCGCGGTGGTGATGGGGGTTCCAGGGATGGGATGAAGAGGAGTTGAGACAGCTCTTACCAGCGAAGCGGATCTTCACGAGGTCGAGCGGGTGCAGCGCGAGATTGGACAGGACTCCACCGCTTACTCCCGCCACCAGGTTCTCGTATCGGACGTGGCGGAAAATCGTGCTCCATACCGTCGACCCAGATACAGACTGGCTCTGTCCCGTCATAGGCTCCTGGCTTGCCGAGACCACGGCACCCAGGGAAGCGAGGGTGGAACGAGACGCAGTGGTCGCCGCCCGGGAGCAGCAGAACCACAAAGCGCGAGCCCACCTCCGTGACCCGCGAACTGACTCCAACGACGGAGAGAGTGCGAAGCCGAGAGACCGTCACTCAGAGCGGATGAGGGAAGGGGAAGCTGCACGTCACGCAGGCGGAGAGGGCGAAGGAGGCGGGGTGCCCTCCAGCGCTGGGCTGAGTCCCCGCCCTGTGACTGGCGCGGGCTCGGGGTAAAGGCTAGGGATGGGAGAGAGCCGCCGAATAAACGCCCCCTGCCAACCTTAGATGGCTACAAACCTACGGAACGCCGCAGGACCCAGTCGAGCCGGCTTCCACTACCTGAAGTCATGTGACAGGAAGTAGTTTAGGAGAAGCGGAAGTCGCCTGTGGCGGAAGAGGTGGCTGTAAGAGGAACTCCGAGGGAAAGCTTCACGGGTGAGAACGACCCGCAAAGATGAAGGTAAAGATGCTGAGCCGGAACCCCGACAACTACGTCCGCGAAACGAAGTTGGACTTACAGAGAGGTGAGACTAGTTGGTTGGGAGAAAGGAACGTGAGTCCTGGGGTCTGGCCTTAGCTTCCCGAAGTAAATCTGGGGAGAGGCTGGTGCTCTAGTTTCGTTCTTCCCCACTTCTCTTTCACCAAAGCAAACTTTGCAATTAAGGTGGGAGCAGGGCTGGGTAGCAGATAACTCCCCTCTTTCTAGTCTTTTTGGAAGAATTTCTTCTACTGGTACGTGGGAAATAGATATGTGGGGGAAGCTCCCGCCTTCCTTCCAGCTGCTGTTATCTGATTGTTCTCATGATCCTATTTCTCTTGAAAAGTGAAGATTGAATGAGCGAAACTTGTGAATTGAAGTGGTTGAAGAGTTAAACAAGCTTCTTTAAGTCTTTCTGCTGCTCTGATTTCTGGCCACTTCCCTACTAATAACATAGTCCTGGATGGAAGAAGAAACAAAGATGAAACATAACGCCATCAATTTTCTCTTATCAACAACTTTTGGGAAAAGTTTGATGAGGAAGTTATTGAAATGAAGTTACTGAGTTTTGTTTATACGTAGTGTGCCTCCCCGTTAGCACACCAACCAATTTTTAATTATACGGCCTAATCATGCAACTTAATGACAAGGAACCAACCATGTGTGAACATTCCAGGGTAGGAGAATGACAGGTACAATGGCCTAAAGTAGTGTAAGTAGAAGCAGCACTTACTTTTAGACATTGAAGTTTTTCAGACGTATAAGCTTGGAATTATTTTCTAAGCAGTTAATTATTATTAACTGAGGCAGTATATTTGGCAGCATAGCAGAATGGTTAAGAACATTAATTCTTGAGTCGGGCTACCTTGGTTTGAACCCTGCCTCCACCTTTAATAGACATTACTTAATCCCTGCTCCTCAGGTTCTTCATCTGTAAAGTGGAACATAGTAATAGAACTTATCCTGTAGGAGTGCTGTAAGGATGAAAGGAATTAATATAAGGTGTATAGAACAGTTCCTGGCATATGGGAAGCTCTGTATGAGGCTTTTTAAAGTAACTAAAGTACTCAATAATTGATAGTTAGATAATAAGATCATAACACAACATTGTGTGCCTGTCAGTACAGGATTTAGAACCAGAGCTTGATAGTGTACACTGCCCCATGAAAAGCTTAATTGAACATTCATCATGTACTTGTTTTGTTTCTGACGCTGAGCTAAGCCGAGGGAGTACAGATGCAGAATGTATTGGAAGCCCTGCCCAGGGGAGTTTACAACTCAATTGAAGAGTGTAGTTAGGACATATAAAAGGCAAAGCTGTGTATATATAAGGTCTAGTTATTTAACAAGATACAATTCCATGATTTTCTGGCAATTTTGAAAATGTTTCTAAACAACAGGCATAGAACAGGGCCCCTCCGGAATGCTTGTTGAAAAATAAGTTGTGATAGCGGTGGAAGACCACAGGAAATACTAAATGTGAATTATTTTATTAAAAGAAGTTGTTATTATTTCAGTTCCAAGAAACTATGATCCTGCCGTACATCCTTTTGAGGTTCCACGAGAATATATAAGAGCTTTAAATGCTACCAAACTAGAACGGGTATTTGCAAAACCATTCCTTGCCTCCCTGGATGGTCACCGAGATGGAGTCAATTGCTTGGCAAAACATCCAAAGAGTCTGGCTACAGTCCTTTCTGGGGCATGTGATGGAGAGGCAAGTGTCACTCTACATGTTGAGGTTTTAAACTAAAAATAGGCATATTAGAAGTGTTTTACCTCTAATTTTTCATAATTGTGCATTGTACTTTGATTTTAGTCTTTACTGTGTCCTGTTTTCTGTTAATTCTCGAGACTAAATTCTATTTGAAATGGTAACTTTGATAACTTCTTAACCTAAGAAATTATGAATGTAGTAGACTTGAGAGTAAATAAAATAACTTGTGTTTACAATAAAGATATTTAAGTGTGATTTTTCCCCCCACAGGGGTGTTATTATAGAGTCTATGTCATAATTTTCCACTCTAGTGAGGAAAAAAGCTTTGAAATACTTTAAACTAGAATTAACAGTACTTGACAGATTGAATTTACTGCTTGTTGAAATACATACCCATATGTATTGCATTATTTTAATCCAAAGGATTTTGTTTTTAGTTGGCTGGTACAGTGATTCATAGTTTTTCCAATGTTAAGTATATTTTTCTTAGAATGCAATATTTCTATACTTGAACATTTTATATTTATAGTTCACTGAAATTTCCTGGTATGATTTGTCATAGGTTAGAATTTGGAACTTGACTAAACGAAAATGTGTTCGTACAATACAAGCACATGAAGGTTTTGTACGAGGAATATGTACTCGCTTTTGTGGGACTTCTTTTTTTACTGTAAGTAAAATGCCATTGTAATTAAGATTTTTTAACCCCTGTAAAACTGATCTGATCGTAGTTCGTTTATTTATTCCTAGGCCCCTTTGGAGTTTAACAAAGCAAAGTATTATTACAAGCCTTGAAAAGAATTCTGGGAATGCTTATTGAAAAATAAGTTGTGATAGCAGTGGAATTCTGGGAAGTAGGACAAGAGGTGAGACTAGAAAAGTAGTTTGGCTTATTTTTATTTCAGTACCAGCCTTAGGAGTTTGTATTCAGTTTGCCAGACAGTGGGACATTGGAAGTTTTTAAACAGAGAATGATAGTGTTTAAGGTATGCATTGAGATGATTAATTTGGTAGCAGTGAAGTGATCTGGGTTTAATAGTCTGAGCAGGCAATAATAAGAAGCTCCACTGAGGAGGAGAAACAGTAGAAAGAAATGATTGGACTCAAGAAACATCTAGAAGGTTGAATATCAAAAACTTCACAGCTGAGTCAGAGATGCCTAGAGAGAGAGTGGTGCCTGTTACAAAATAGAGAAGTCAAGAAAATCACTGTTTAGAAGAGAGTGAGAATGGAAAGGGTATGATGTGGTGAGTGGGACTGCCAATGGACTATTCACATAAAGATATCTGTTGGTCTTTATAGGTCTAGAGGTCAGGAGCAAAGTCAGAGCTCAAGTTGGCATCAGCAATATGGAAGTAATGATTGAAGCCATGGTATGGCATCACTGAGGGAGGTGAGAAGAGGAAATGTAGAAATACAAATATGTCATGAAGTAGCTTTGGATAATGTCTGTCTCCAGGAATAGCCAGAAAACTACAAGACCCTGAGAATGAGTGTAGAGACCCAGGAGGAAGGGATAGTCAGTTGTGTGAACCACTGCAAGGATAATGAGGATGAAGACTGAGAAAAACATTTTAGGAATGTATTCATGTGAAAAATAGAAAATTAAAGGTATAATTCTAACTCTTTCAGTTTTAACACTGTTAGCGTTTGGTGTGTATGTTTTCAAATCTTTTAATCTTTCTATATAACAGTTGGTGTACATATACACACTAGCCATTTATTTATTCATTGGTGACTTATTAAAGAACAGGTTAAGGAGTATTGTGGAGGTAAAAACCAGATTGCAACAGAATAATAAATGGAATAGAAGACTTCTGGAAAACCTGATAGCTGCCTTTATTTATTTGAAAAATTGTCATGTGGAATACAAAATAGACTTATTTGATGTTCCATTAGGGAGCATTAGAAACAAATGTTAATGTTAAAATTTTTATTTTGATGTAAAAAAAAACATTTATGTGCTGTCAAAAACCAAAATAGGCTACCTTGCAAAGCATTCATTGGCTTTTCACCAGAGGATAAACGGCCTGATCATGTATATACTATATTGTAGAAGGGATTGGATGGCAAGTTGGTTGCAGCTAAGATCTCTTCCTTTGGTTATTCTGAATATATTGGTTAATTTATTATCATAGCCAGAGGATTGACTGTTGTTTTTTGTTAATGCTTGAAGTGAGTGATGGCTGAAAATGTTTCATATTCACCATTCATTTTTCCCTTTTTCAGATATTTTAAAGTAATGTTTGCTTTGTCAGAGATGGCACATGTAAAAAAAGCCATTTACTGGCATAATTTTACTTCTTATGCTTTCAAATACTGTTTGTATGCAACATTGCAAAACGTAAACATTTATTATCCAAATTTCATAGTTTTCAAGAAATCCCAGTTTGTAGTACCAATAGGTCCATTCTCAGCCTACGTATACTGAAGACGAACTATTGTTCTAGCCATGCAAGTATTTTTATTGGGCTATGCAGTTGAACGCATCCCTTAAGCTTATACTTACTATATAGCATAGTTCATTCATTACAGAAAGTTCAGACTTGACCTGCAGACACTGTCAGAGGCTCAGTTGAGAGAAACAGTTTTCAAGGAGAGTGTGGTCAAGGACACAGTCTATAGCGTCTTCCACAAATGCTAGAATACTCACTGGGTCAAGCCAGCCCAGCCAAGACCTGGATACCTAGTTCCAGGTACATCTTACTTGCTCCCAGTAGAATTAGTTTTCTTAAATTGAGTTTTGTTGTGATGCCAAATTCAGAGTTATTAATAAATACTATTTATTAAAGATTAAGGATTTGATATTTTAGCATCTTCAACAAAAGAAATTCCTGTCTCCTGATCATTTCTCTCTCCTGATGACTTGTCTATTCTAATCTCATTGCCCTGTGAATTGTTTTGTAGGAAAGGTTTCCTGTTTTGAGTTGGATACAAGAAATGAGCTAAATTCGTACTCTTCACATGAGAAATATATATCTCTTAATATTTTTATTCAAAAGTGAATGTGGATTGTATATAACATAGAAAAGTAAAAAACGGAAACTTAATGGACCCTGAAACTCTGAGTTTACATTAGCAGTTTATTTATACAATTGTGCAATACCACATATATGATTATTTTATGTTTTTAACTACAAACCAGATTATACATTCTATTTTGTAGCCTATTTCACCTAATATCTTGAATATTTTTCCAATTAACATACAGCTCTTCTTTATGCTTTATAGTAACTACTTAGTATTCCGTTGTGCAAATTTGACATGGATTACTTAATCAAATCACTATTGATAGGCTTTTGGATTGTTTCCAGTCTGCTATTGCAAACAGTCCTGCACAGTGAATCATTGTACTTATGTCTGCACTCATGTATTTCTTTTTTTTTTTTATTTATTTGCATATGGGCAGGAGGCACCAGGGATCGAACTCTAGACCTCCAGCACGGCAGGTCGGAGCTCTGCCTGCTGAGCCACGGCAGCCGCCCTGCACTCATGTATTTCTGTAGGAACAAATCTTTTTCTTGTCTGGTTTAATCAAAGACAACTAAATTCTCATGTCTGTCTATTCATTCTAGTGCAATATGTGATTTGGTAGAAGTGTATGAAGAAAATTTGACCTCACACAGAAGTGTAGTTGAAAAATGAACAGTATTTTCGTAGTCTTTTTAAATTATTGTGAATATTCTTCTTTGATACTATACCCAAATTTGAAAGTGATAATTTAAAGATTACAGCTACCCTAAATCTAAAGGCACATCAGTAAACTTTGCATACACTGTTATGTTAAAATTCTTCAGTCTGACTTGTACTTTGAATATATCTTTTACTCTTACATTATTTTGTAACATCATGCATTGGTCATCTAGAAAATACAGGCTCACCAAACTATACAGATCTTCTAAATATTGACACATTTCATTATATAATATTTTAAAAATCACATTTTAATATTACCATTGAGGTTATCAGAAGACTTCTTTAAGTATTGGCTGTCAAGCTTATAAAGGTAGATGAAAGTTTCCTAAAATTTTTAGTTGTTTTTTTTTTTTTTTTGCTAGAAGGCTTACAGTTTATCATTGGCAGAAGTATTGACATTTGTTTTCCATGAAGTGACAGGAATGGTTCATTTAATTTTGAGAAAATGTCTGCCAGATAGCTAACTCTAAATTACTATAGTTTGTTGCTACACCCTTGGCTCATGCTAAAGGCCTACAGTTTTACTCATTGTTGCTTTACATTATCTGTGCAAATATCAACACAGTAAAAAGGCAAATGATGTCTTAGCATTATGAAAATAGTTTTGACCTTGTGGACCCCTGAAAAGTTGTCAAATGACTATTTGAAAACTGCTTGCCTTGATCGTTTCTGGATTTTTTGTGTCATGCATAGAAGACCTTTATTCACTCTAGGATTATAAAAAGTATCTTCCATTTAGCATTTTTATGTTTTTAATTTCATTTTTTACATTTAAAATTATCTGGATTTTTTTAATGTAAGACATTAGGTGAGGCTCAAACTTAGTAAATGACTAACCTGATATCACAGTGGTGTCTTATTGTAGTCCATTTCCTGCCCAGTTTGAAATGCTACCTTTATCATAGTGACTCTTTTAAAAACATATTTATGACCCTGCTTTTTTCCTATTCTAATTTTCTTTTGTTCTACTCATAGTATTTTATTTTTTACTCTGTGCTCTATATATCTTTATCATAATGAGGTGAATGACAAATGCATCAATAATAAGTTACAAGAAGGAGATATTATTTTTCAAACTGGGGATGCTTAAAATTTGATGTATATGTTGGCAATTTTATACTTTATAGCTATTGTTCATCATAATGTAACAAATATTTCTAGGTTGGTGATGACAAAACTGTGAAGCACTGGAAAATGGATGGCCCAGGCTATGGAGAAGAGGAGGAGCCACTGCACACAGTGTTAGGAAAGGTATAAAAATAAATTAACCCATACTTTGTCTATTGAAATTCCTTCTTTTTACTTAAAATTATTTCATAATAATATCTTACCAAAGGAAAAAAAAAAAGAAAATAAGAAATGAGAGAGACTTTATTTAGGCTGCAGTAATTGATCTATTTTAAGCAGTATTTAATCCAATTCACGTCTTTTGCAGCCAAAGAATTTGAGCAATTCTTTGATGTTCATTGTAGTAGATTTTTATTTCTGTTTGTAGCTAGGAAATGCAATGAGACATTGCTTATAGCAAGGCCAAGGGGGAAGATGTGTAAGATGAAAGGTCAGGAAAATTAATATTTCAGCTTCTGTCTGATGTATCTCATAATAGTTCTTACACAAAGATTAGACTTTCTTACTTGAAACAGTCCTTCAGGCCATGAAGAGAGGTAATAACGTGATACTTTCTGTGTATTTGTCATTCATGTTTCTTACAGATTATTCTGCAAATCATGATATGGTTTAATTTTAGCTTAAGTTTATTCACAACCTTTGGCCTACCCATATTTTATATGCTTACATTTTTATATTAAGTAAAGGACATACTGAAGTTAGATTTAATCTTAAATATGGGTGTTTTAAAAATCATAATTTTAGAACTATGCTTAGCTATATTTAGGTTCTGCTTTTCAGGTTTCAAGAAGTTGTAAATGTTCTTAAAGGAATGGGAGAATGGGGTATGAGTCTGAATAGTACTAATTTGCAGATAGTAACAAATTAATAATTTTAAAAATTGGTCTCATTTCTCAAGGAGTTCCAATAGTTTTTGAAATCTTTGGTCTTATCCCTATCTCTGTGGTATTGGGAACTAATATTTAGAGTAGAAAAATTTGTCTCACCTCTATGAACAGAAAATAATTAGAAACCTGTATATGGTGATGAGGGTTCTTAAAAGCTTAACGTATTGGCCAAATATCTCCCTTTAATTTGTTTTGCAAACATTCTTTTCCCCGTATCGTACAAAGGCGAACTTTATTCTAGCCCTGAGCAGATTAATTACATGTTCAAGGTAATAAAATCAAATTTACAAGGCTTTATTGTTTTTAACAATATTATTATCCATCCCTTTTGTTCTAGTTTACTACTGCTGGAATTCAATATAGCAGAAAGAGAACAGCTTTTAAAAAGGGGAATTTATTAAGAAACAAGTCCACAGTTCTAAGGCCATGAAAATGTCCCAACTAAAGCAAGGCTATAGAAATGTCCAGTCTTGTAACAGAGAGGCTAGGAACTGCTTGAAAATGTAGAGCTGTGTTCCAGTAGCCATGTTTCTTGAAGATGATTGTATAATGATATAGCTTTCACAGTGTGACTGTGTGATTGTGAAAACCTTGTGTCTGATGTTTCTTTTATCTCCCTCATGAACAGATGAGTAAAACATATGGATTAAAAATAAATAAATAATAGGGGGAACAAATGTCAAAATGAATTTAGTAGATTGAAATGCTCGTGATCAGTGAAAGGGAGGGGTAAGGGATAGGGTATGTATGATTTTTTTTGTTTTATTTTTATTTCTTTTTCTGAATTGATGCAAATGTTCTAAGAAATGATCATGATGATGAATATACAA
>PVIY010043644.1:0-19737 GCA_004026745.1 Myrmecophaga tridactyla
ACTCCTCCTTCTCAATAGTTGACTCAGAAAAGCAGGGGAAGTGGGGCAGAAATCTGCTGAGCTCAGCTACAACTACTTTTTACACTTGAGGGTGTGTGTGTGTGTGTGTGTTATTCCTTCCAGAGCACCATCAAGCCAAACAATAATATTTGTACAGTCTTACATTTTTATTTATTCACTTTTGTTTTTTATTTTTGTTTTTGTTTAGTCTTAGACTTTTAAAAAATGAAAGTTCTAAAAGAAGCTGAAAAAAATTTTGCACCGATCCTTGAACTTGTCCACAGGTGAACCTACATTCAGGGCACTGTTTTCTGCTGCATTGCTGCTACCACAACACTAGTTTGCTTATCTATTAGTTCATTTATCCATTCATTCTGCAGCTATTTTGTTCCTGGCAACATGCTAGGCAGTAGAAGAAAAAACACTTCAGATCCTCTCTTGACTCTGCCCACAGCCTCTAGTCCTTTCAGTTCATATTGTTGCTGCCAGACTAAACTTCTTAAAATCTATACAATGTTTTTCCACTCCTCTGTACCAGACCCTCCCATGGCACCAACTTTCTTTACTTTGGCCTTATCTCCCAGCATTTTCCTACATAAGTCTACCAATCCCTGAAGTTGGTCATGCACCTCACCCAAGGTGTGCCCAGCACATTGGTGCTGGACCTGACTCAGCAGTTCAAGAGGGTGAGTATCTGTGGTTTGGGAACATTCCTTGACTGAGGTTGATGCACAGCCATGACTGAGAACCATGTGCTGACAAGAGTGGGAACCTGACCCCTGTCTTCTGGACACTCGCTGTCCAGCAGTGCAGGGAAGCAAAGGCAGTAACGGGGGAGAGTGCCCCTGAGGTGCCACTCAGACCAGTACAGTGGTGGCACCAACATGGGCTGGGCTCATCCTGAACAGGGGATCCAAGAAACTTCCTGGAGGAGAGAGCGCTTGAAATGGTGTTTTCCAGGTAGATGAGATGAGTTCTCAGGCAGGAGACTTTGTCTTTGTAAACACTCGATGATGCGGAACTGCATGGTACCTTCAGGGAGCTACAATGAATTCAGTATGGTTGAGTGTCGGCTCATGGGGTAGCAGCTCACGGGGTAGGTGAGGGTGGCAAGGCAGTGGGTTACATCTCATAAAGTCTGCTACGCCACACTGGGAAATTTCATCCTAATCTCCTAATGGGGCTGATGAGTGACGGGGGGAGGGCTTTGGAGATTGTAATCAAAGGATGCAGGACTGTTTTCTAGTCTTGAAAGAGCAATCTGTTTGGTTTTACAAAGGACGTGATACATAGGTGGGGTTGCAGGTGGGAGGTCGCAGGAGCTAGACACGAGAAGGCTAGTTGTAGGAACTACGTGGGAGCTTAGGACATTGTAATAGAAAGAAAATTCTCTCAACTCGGCTCTGCCATGAGTAGTTATGCAGCCTCCATCAAGCCGTGCCATTTCTCTGGACTTTGCCCAGTTGCACCACATAACCAGAAAGATCCCTTCCATCTGTAAAAGTGCATGGTATGGAGAAATTTGATCTGGAAAACTTACAAATGTATCCTTGGGGTTAAAAAAAACTTCAGAGATTTGCAAAGTAAGAAAAGTTGGTGACAAAGCTGAGAGATCAGAAAGGAAAGAGAACAAGTAAAAAGTATCTGGTGGATATAATATATTGAGCATGACAAATATACTTCTAATGCTCCATAATTGTTAAATACATGATAAAAGAAACAATGAAAAAATGACATCAGGAGACCAAAAAAAGTCTTAAAGTTGAATGAGCATCCCCAAACAGAATGGCTTTGCTTTAACTCTGATGAATGATTTTCCGAGAAGACCCCAGCCTCAACTGTAGGCTGAACCAAAAAGCTAGCACCTTAAACCAGAAATCTGGAAAGGACATAGAAAGAATTCAGGAACTGACTCCGTGTCTCTGCTCAGAGGGGGTCTTCCTCTGGGGTCCCAGGTCTTAAGGAGCTATGCAAAAATTGCCCCCTACCACATCTGTTAAAGAGAGCTGGTTTAAAAATACATGAGAGGGAACTGAAATTTTCGGAGGAGGCAGGGCTCAGGAGCAAAAAGAGGAAGGTAGTTCCAAAAAAAGAGGAATGGAAATTTAATTCTTTTACAAAGAAAACTCAGAAGCTACCCCTTTTCCCTGACTACTCCATCAAAAAAAAGAGACAGAGAGAGAAAATAGTCAGTAGGAAACAGCTCTTAGTAAAATGAGTCTCTGCAATTTTTCAGCAACCTGAACTGAAGACTGAGCAATTTCTTGGCTAAAGGCACATAAAGGTTAAAAGGGCTTTTCTTCAAGATTGCTACGAACACCCCTCCCATCTCAGAGAGGGAAACTGAGGCCAATAGGCTCTTGAAATTGTCCAGGTCATAGACCTAACAAGGATCACAAATGAGAAACCACTCTCTGGTGTATGTCTTGTGCTCTTCGCACAGGGCCCACATATCAATTGATGCATTCATTACATTGTAATGGCAGCTCTCCCTTGAACTTCCCCAGTATGGGGTTTACATCTAAGCCAGTGGCTCTCAGAATGGGGTACCCAGATCAGCAGCACCAACAGCACCAGGGAACTTGTCAGAACTGCACATTCTCAGTCCCTCCCAGACCTAGAGCATTAGAACACTCTGGAGGTGTGGCCCAGACTTGACAAGCCGGCCAGGGAATTCTGATGCACTAAGGCTTGAGAACCACTGATGCAAGAAGTAATAATCCCTTTTACTTATTATAATATCACAGTCAATGACATGTACTTCACAATTTGCAAGACAGTTTTCATGCTCTATTCTCTTTTGCTTTTGAGGGGGCTAGGAGTGTCCTCTCAGAATCTTTGTTAGGGTAAAAAGCCAGGTATTTTCATATCCATTTTATGGTCTCAAAAATGAGGTTCAGAGCATAACCTATTGGTGAAATGGGAGGTGTAGATAGTGGCAGGGCTGAAGCTGCAATTGAGTCTTCTGCTTCAAA
The DNA here is from genome assembly GCA_004026745.1 of Myrmecophaga tridactyla. Lineage (NCBI taxonomy): Eukaryota > Metazoa > Chordata > Mammalia > Pilosa > Myrmecophagidae > Myrmecophaga > Myrmecophaga tridactyla. The sequence continues at coordinate 2,976 of PVIY010043644.1, forward strand.
AATCACCATTAACACCTATCATAGTTTGCCAAACCCACTAAAACCATTCCTCCCAACTCTAAAGAGCACCTAGGGCTTTATATGAGATTCTACAAAGGTTCCATGCACTAGATTACTTTCCAGAAACCTACAACCTCCAGATGGGTCCCTGGATCAGATAAGTCCGAAACCTAGAGGAGCCAGCCTCCCCAGAATATCAACCGGTTCCATCCCCCTATCTCATGTTATTAATAGCCCCTTCCAACATGAAAATGTTAGAATGGCCATAGCCCAAACAACCTTAAGGATGGGAGAAAGATCAAAAGAAAGGATGGAGTTATACAGAGTTAACAAATGAGTATGACTGTTGAATCATTATATTGATATTTCTTTTATGTCTTGGAGCAGCTAGAAGGAAAAACCTAAAATTGTGGAATCATAACCCATACCAAACTCTGAAATTCATGCTACAACTAATTGTAGCAGTGTGCTTTGAAATTCATTGCTTTTTTGTATATATGCCATTTTTCACACACAAAGATATCGATTGTGATGAATGCATAGCTATATGATGATATTTAAACATTGATTGTTTGGATAATTTGGGTAACTACATGGTATGTGACTATATAATATATATCAACAAAATTGTATTAAATTTTTAAAAATGTATTATTATTTTTTTAAATCAGCTTAACTACCAACCCAGGCACATGGCTTCTAGATAAAATTATGTTCAAATAGGGCATCCTTATAGAGCCTCTTAAAAGCATAGAACACTAGGTCAATTGAGGAAATCATCATATTAAGAGCTCCCATTTTTTGAGAACTTGCATATGATCCTGTCAGGTAAGAAGCTGAGGCTCAGAGGGACCGGCTTGCCGGTCCAAGGTCACCAGCTGGAATGTAGGTTGTTCAACTCTAGAGCTCCCTTGCCAGGGAGGCTGCGTGGATTGTACTTGATCATTCAGCTTACTGGGGGGCCAACACTCGGTCCACACCCAACTGTATAACGTGGGACAAAGCTACAGAAAATCCCTTCTTTAGGGATTTTCAACTAACGGTTGAAACGGTTTAGACTAACGGTTTTCAAACTTCAGCATGCATCAAATTCATCTGGGGAGCTTATTAAAACACCAATGCCCCACACCAAGAGTTTCTGATTCCATAGACCAGGGTGGGGACCATCAATTTGCATTTCTAACGTGCTTCCAGGTGATGCTGATGTTTCCAATCTGTGAACCAAATTTTGTGGACCAAACTTTTAGCAGCAAGTGTCTAGACCACCCCAGTTTCAAAGCTGATCATGCTGATGTGGCAACTGAATGAGAATCAACATTCTGAGTCCAACATCTTTTTTGTCTTTCCCAATCAGTAACATTCAAGCCCATCCATATTCCCTTTAGCTTCCCATCTGTATCCATCCCTCCTTTTCCTTCCCATTGCCTTCTCTGCAATTACTTCACACCAGGTAACTCTTACAATAGCCTCCTAACTCATCTACTCAGTTGGTCTCTTGGGCCTCGATCTCACTTCCCATTTCCACCAGATTTGCCTTGTAAAATCACCAATTCTTTAAGGCCAATTTGGGATTTAAAATTTCGGTCCCTCCCCATTGTCAAAAACTCCTGAACTTGTCTCCCACGGACAAACCTAACACCCCTATAATACATCTTCATTCCATATTTCATGTTATCATCAGTCCTCTCTACATGACTCTGTTCATGCCATTTCCTTTAATCTGGGATTCTCCCTCAGTATCTCCCCAGATTTAAATCTTTCAGGGCTCATCTCAAATACCCTTTCTTTCATGAAATCTCTTATGAAAATCCCCACAAGAGGTCTCCCACCTCTAAGCTCTCTGAAGTACAAAGTTTGTCTTCTGTGGCATTATCTTATGCTACCTGATATTCAATTTTTTCCAGCTTGCCACAATGGTTCTCCCTTTAAAGACCATTAGCTTGTCATGTCTTATACATCTTTGGATTTCAGTAGCACAGTGTCCCATATTTTTTAGGCTCTCAATCAACATTTGATGAGCAATGGCATGCATTTTGTTTCCAGTAATATTTGAATATATTTCAAATGAAACTTCAACATCCCCTGATGAGGTCCTAAAGGATAATTAATGAAGGTCGGTGCAGAGCTATTAACAAATATAGAGGATGGTTTATTGATATAGTCTAAAGGCTAGTTGTTTCACATTGCCATGCTCATCCACCTGAATTTCAAGACAGCTAAAATATTGGCCAAGTTAATGAATCAAAAAATCAAAGAAAATAGAAAATGATGGTAAAATATAATGAAAAGCCCCCAGCTAGTCTCACATCCCCAAGAGCCCAAGATTATGCAATGAAGCCCATTGATAACACTTTATGAAAAGCAAAATTCCAGTGAAGCAATAGTTGAGAGAAAAGTCTGAGAAACTTTTGTGTCTGTTTGTCACAACCTTATGAGAATAATTGCCTCTCTCCCCCTTTGCCTTCCAAACTGCAGGCAAATTCTTCTCATTGGTGGCCTCTGAGCATACAAAGAGGGGAAGCCATTTAAAATCCTTACAAGGAGGGGGGTTCTGGGAAATGTAGTATTTTGCTTCCCATCTGCAATTCCTGCTCAGAGGTCTTTACTATTATCCATTGTACTCAAACTCAACCTCCTTAGCAAAGCCAAGCACAGTCTGGTCTTTTCAGACCCTTAACCTTCACACCACACTCCCAAGGCTAACTGTGCTCTAGCCACATTAACCTTCTTTGAGTTCCTTGAAAACATTGATTTCCAGTCAAGATGGTTCAGTGACTTCACACTTTGCTGTGCTCTTTCTGCTACAAAGATACAGCAGAAGTAAAATACATATATTTATAAAGAGGCACCCAAAAAGACAAAACCAGAAAATAAGCATCTCTGGCTACCAGAAGTGGAACAGAAAACCAAAGTTGGCGAGAGGGGCTAAAGCCACAAGACTGTTGGGCCCAAGTCAGGAAGTGGGTGATGGCAGCCAAGAGTGTGGCTTCTGATGGGGGTTAGGGCCAGGCTCAGTGCTTTAAATCAGAGGCTAAAATGGCAGGTGCCAGTTCTTTCCTGGGGTTACAACTTACATGAAGCAACAAGCCAAAGGAGACAAGAGGTCACAGCTTGGAGACCAGGTACTGAGCCTGCTGCAGCTACATCCCCAATATCCTCACAAGGCAAGTGCTTTGAACCATTCACACAAGCCCAGTTCTGACCTGGGGGCCTTGATGATCCACCGACTAGCTAGATGGGGAAAGAAAGTAAAAAAGGGAAAGAAAGACACAAAATATCCTTTTTCAAGATAAGATTACAAATCAAAATCCCATAATTCATTTTTATTCTTTATTTTTTTTTAATCCCATAATTCATGGAGACATCCAGTAGTAATAAAGACCACCAAGGCTCATTGTCAAGAGTCCGAAGGTAGGATGAGGCTCTACCAGTCCCAATAGAAGGGAATCTAATATAAATTAGAATTCATAAGACCTGTTCTTTTTGTCTATAACACTTATTAAAATTCATAGTTACATATTATCTGTGTTTTTATTTGTTTGATGTCTCTCTCTCATATTAGAACACAAAAGTTTCTTAAGGGCCGAGGCCAGGTATGTTTTACTTGCTATTAAATATCTGTCATCCAATCCAGATTGTCATATAGTATACTCTGAGGACTCATTTGTTGAATGAATACATCATACATGAACCATTTTATCATTTAACCAGTATATTGCCATTAAAATTACATTTGTGAGGAATTTACAACATGGAGATAATTTTCCCTTTTTGTGTGGAAAAACAAAAAGGTATAAAATTATATCTATGAAAAAATTATATCTCTGATATAAGTACAACAATATATACATAATAATAACATCAAACAAATAAATTAGGAGAAAAAGAGAGAGAGAGAGGTGATGGAAATAATACAAAATACTAACAGGGGTTGTCTTTGGGTCATGATATTACAGATGATTATGTTCCTTTTAAATTTTACTTTCTGTAATGTTTGATTTTTCTATAATAGCATGTTTTACTTTTCAAAAAGGAAAAACGATTATATATTTATAGGACTGACCTGCCTTGCAACTGAATTCTCCCCATCTTTGCCCTTTACCAACCACCAAGTATTTAAGATTCCTATAAAGTCAGCAGCCATTAAGCACATCCCCAGCCAGTCACACTAAGCCATGGTCCTTCTCCCCATCCTCACCACCCACTGCCCACCCATGGTGAGGCCTCAGTCATGTCCCCCAGTCAGAATCTCTGCCCTATCCAGGTCTATCCTATCCCTCTCATGCCACCTGTACTTGCAAAGTGCATTATCTGAGTTTCCTGAAGTTAGCTCAATCATTGTACCCCTGCCTGGGACACCTCAGAAGCCACATGCAAATAGCACATCATGACAGAGTAGTGGGAAGTAGCTGTGATGACCAATGATATGCCTGAAACCTCATCCTGCAGGCACTCACTACCTGCCCCCCATGCACTCATATTCCTTGTGGTGGAAGTCAAGGAGTAGAGTGGGAGTGGGGGGCGGTGTTCAAGTGAACCCCAGCCTCTCTGCCCCTGGAATCAGCCCCAGAACCAGCCCCAGACAGCTACTGCCTTTTGCTAGGGACATCTGTAGATGCTAAGAACTCTGTCCTGGTCCACCTCCAGCCAAAGCCTTCTCCCAAAAGCATACCAACTTGGAGGCATCTTTACTGAGATTTAAGTCTAGTCATGGAAAAACATCTAGGCTACAGAGGAAAGTAGGATTTTTTCCCCTACTGTGGGGTTCAAATGACATCTCCTAAGTCACTGGAGACAGTTTTATAGCAGTGAAATTAGCAAGTGAATTTCCCCAAACTTTATCTGGCCTGAAGGCTTGGAAACATCTGATCTGCTGCCCTTACACTTTAAGCCAATAGAGACTTAAATCACCACTTCTGATGACATTTTTATTTCCATTTTTTGTCACACATTCCTTCTTGGTTGGTCTGGAGTTGGGGTGAGCTTGGAGGACAAAGGAGAACTTCATGTCTGACCTCTGTTACTTGGCACTTTCTTTCCAAGCATCATTTACAATTTCTGGGCTTTCTTATTGTAATTATATGTCATATGTGGCCACTTGGGGGCAAGAGCAGTGAAGATGGCTTATATCACTTTTATTATGAAGCCATAACCAGAAGTAGGAACATGACAACTGTGCTTTTTCTATGGGTGTCATATTAGTTCAGATCATCATTTTCAACCAAAACTGAAGATGTAAAATCCTAGAACTCATTATTCTATTTTGGTAGATCACAGGAAGCACACAAACCATAGAAACCACAGTTGGCCTAAAGCATCTCTGTTGAAAGAGGCAAGAATTTCCTTATCTTCTAAAGGTGCCAACTGAACAAAGCCATGACCCCTGAGTAAGGAACCTACCAGGAGCATCATCAGTGTGCCCTATCCCACTGTTGCTAAACCTTCCCTGCCTTCTTGCTCCAGGAACAATTCTTCCCAGCCATGAAGTTTTCTACATTTTCATTTCATTAAGAACAGATCTTGCAATCCAGGGGGTGTCAGAGAGATTCTGAGAACAAGCCTAACTTTCAGCTTCAATGGTCTAATCCCCAACTCGATTGCTGACATTCAGAGTGAGAATAAACCGGATTCTTAGACTTTTCTCAGCCAGAATCGGTCTGGTTCTTCTGGCAACCAGCAGCATGAAGAATTTTCATTACACGGCTTGCAGAAGAATTAAGCATCTCCTCATCCCTGCACCAGGCCACTTCGAAGTAACCACAACTGTGTCCTCTGCGTGATCCTGCTTGGTCAACAGGCAAGCTACAGTGAGGTGGCTGGGGACACAGTTCCCCCAAGTCTACCCAAAAGGCTATATTCATGTTCCAGACTTGGAATTCCAGAAACCCTGGAACCAGTACCAACAGGCAATAATGAATTCTCAAACCCAAGGAAAAGCTTCTTTCCTAACTCTCTCCAGGTGATAAAGAATTGTGCAATATACTTACCCTATTTCCTGACTATATATGTAAATCTGTTGAGTTGTTGGTTGTGTGGTTATTTGTCATTTTTCCCCAGAAGCATCTTCACCCTACTCTGACCTATTCTGTGCCCCACAAAGCTAACATCCATGGGTTGCATTGCTCGGGTTCCCCAGTGCTCCCACTTTCCCTTGGCTTTGGTCTCTGGGAGGCACTGCAGGAGATCAGAATGGGAGGAGAAGGTCAGGTCCCTTCCTGCACTTGCCTATCCCTGGCTCTGCCCAAGGTCTAATGGTAGCTGCATCCTTTATCTGTCAGCTCTCAGCCAGGCTCAGGCAATTCTATTTATTCTTTTGACCCTTCAAGCATAGGGGTAGCCGCTCCCAGTTGTGGCTAGTCTCTGGGCACTTCAACATCCCCTAGCGGTTCTCTTAACTTTGACCACTTCTGTGTAAATACTTTTTCCTTTAATAGTCTCTTCAAAATCCCATCCGAGCATGCCATCTGTTCCCTGCATTAGGAGAAGCTGAAGATCTGAATCTTGGCTCTACCACTACCTACCTCTGCTCTCTCCATGTTTATAAAATCATAGGGTTAGAGTCAACAATCTCGAATGTGAAGACTGAGATATAAAGTGGCAAGAGCCACTCTACATATCAAGATAGTGAGCAAGAGCGAAAGTCCTGAGTCCAGACCTTCTCTAGCCCTAAAATGACTGAAAGGAACTGGTGGCAAGAGTCGGAGCCAGGAGATTCCAGAAGGGACAGCGGACCCAGTGTCATTTAGGCAGGGATGACCAGCCCCAATATTGAAACACCAGAGAGATGCTTCCAAGTCCTTCCCGGGCACGACATTGGGGGACAATTGGGAAACATTCCTGTCCCCGAACAGGCAAGGAGCCTTCTTCTAAGTAAAAACTCAAGGCCCTTCTTGCTTACTACAAAAGCCTAGGTGTCATGCCGAGAACATGGTGACAGCTACTGAAATCTAGAAACACAGTAGTTTGTTATTGTTGCCGTTAGTTACTATTTATTTAGTTTATTTGCTGAGAGCTTACTGTGTGACAGACACAGTACTAGCAGCTTTGTGTGTGCGTGTGTGTGTCCTTGTTCTGTAAGACTCTCTAGTGGGAAAGACAGACAGGTACATTGTAATTGTGATGTCTGATAAATGCTGTGATGCATGTATTAACTGGATGACTGAGGTGGCTCTTCCCCAGAAAAGACTGGGGAATCAGGGAAGTTTTCTCAAAAAAAATGCCCTCTGATAAGAATTTTGAAGTATATATTGACCATATGACCATTAGAGAAAGGACAGTCCCCGCAAAGGGAAAAGTGTGGTCTTAATTAACATATTAACTTTCTTATTAATTGGATGTTTAAAACTTTGTACATTACCTGATTCTAAAATGTACCAGCAGCTTTATATCCATTTAACCCTCTCAGATCCTAGGGGTCCTATTCCCCTTTCACAATTGGGGAAATCAAAGTTTAGAGAGTTTAGGTAACTTGCCAAATCCACAGATTAGTAAGGGGGCGCCAGGCATGAGATCTGATCCCAGGGTCTCCTCAGATGGTCCTGCCTTCCCTTTAGGGCTTTAGAAACTTGCCTAAGTATGATGCCCTCATTGGAGAATTTGTACTGATAATGGCATTTTCTTATTAAAAAAAAACATCCGTCTGAGAAGTGGGACCTGTAATTGAGTCTTCTTGCTAAGGACATCACATCATTGACAATTTAACATTCCTTTTCATTTACAAGTTTATTTAAATAAGCTTTTTAACTGGATCCCAAATCCTTGGCGCCACTGAAACAGCGCTCCTGGCCTCAGTGAGACATCGTGACATTTCCTCCACAATCACCAGGACACCCATTAACATTTAACTTCTGGAGATCAGAAAGGTCTGCTGTGCTCTTATCATGCAAATTATCACTGGCAGGAAAGCAGAGAGTGGAAGATTTCCAAATAGAGAGACCCACAAGATAAAGAGCCTTAGAGTCAGTTAGATGTAGAAGCAGATGTCCAGGGTGTGCCTCATTCACTCTCAAGGTTGCACAAGCAGGATTTCAAAATTAATCCTGCTCTGGAGACCTCAAATAACTGAAAAGCGTTCCTGGCTGGAAAAGAAGAACTATATTACTCTGGCTTTTTTTTGTTTGTCTGTTAGTCTTTATCATCACTTGCCCTTGTATCTCCGCCTTCTCTTTCTGCAGGAAACTTTATTTCCTACTTCTGCACACCAAGTTTCTACCTCCAGATCTGCCTGGCTGTTTTGCTGACAAGCCTGTCACACAGCACTGCCTGGAAGAAATCATCCACCGGTGAGTTGTGGGTACTTTTTCCATCACTTTATGCAGCATGGGCTCCACGCCTCTAGAAGCTGGAAATGCTCACCTGGAGGAACTTCAAAGCCTTGAACTTTGGGGGAATGATCAAGATGGGGGAGGAGGGGGGTGGGGGGTGTGTGGCCCAGGAGGTCCTGGCCGAGACCATGCTGACACTGAGGAAGTGCAGTGCAGGGCACAGCCGGGTGAGACCTCCCGGCAGGACTCAGGTGAGAGGACAGAGTGCGCTAAAAGCTGGGAGCACTCACCTTCTCAGTTAGCTGCCTGCCCACGCTGCCCCACCGGATGCCCTGGGGCTTTAAAGAGCTGCGACTTTACACCCTGAAAAATTTCCCCCTCTAGTCCAAATACGTGCTTCTTGCCTCAACTCAAGAGGTCCATAGAGGCTGAAATGAGACGATTTTTTCTGCAAGGCAGCTTTTCATAGGTCTGTGCGATATGTTTTGATGCCTGAAAGGGACCACAAGGCCAGTGCATTTCAGATGCTTTGCTGACTGTCCACGGAAGTAGGAGCTAGGTGCGCTGAAGTGATGGGGAGAATAATAGAAAGAAGGAGTGGCTGGCTTTTGAGATGCCGGTGGTTGTAAATAACACAGCAGAGAGACCACATGATGGGAGGTGGTCAGAGCAATGCGCTCCCACCAGCCACACACCACGTGTGTAGAAGTGCCTTAGAGGGTATCCAAATTAGCCTTAAAAAAAATGTTAAGGTGAGGCTTAAAATTTTTTAGTACATAAGCTTAAAAATTTTTTAGTACATATTCTCAAATTAGAGTTGTTACATTTCTTTTATAACCTTTTGATTGTCTGGTCAGAAGGAGACAGAGAATTCTCTGTTTATAATGGTGCAATAAACTCAATGTGTTGGCCACCTTTGGACCACCATTATTGATTTGTAAAACTGAAAGGGCCATGGTTGACCTTGGCCCGGCTTCCCCCATTTCACATAAGATAGAGACAAGAGCTTGAATTGACCTATTGGTTATAAAATAATTAAGCATAAATTTTATCAAAATTAAAAAAATCATATAGCCCAGGTCCAAACTCTAGTTCACCTAGTAACTCACTTTGTGAACTTAGCACAGTTATTTGCCCAGGCTTCAGGTTTTTCATTTGTAAAATGTACAGACACTTAACTTACAAAGATGTTGTAAGGATTAGTTTATGCAAAGTATTTAACACAGCACCTGGGACGTAGCTGTAATTCTTTGGGTGGATTTTTTTTTCCCCACCTTGATCAAAGGTCTTATTTAGTTGCTGCAGATCTCAAAAATCTAACTCCGTAATGTGAAATGCAAGACTTGTGAAGTATGTCAGTCACAACAGAAATTAAAGAGTAAGTGTGGAGATAGATAAAGACAAATTCACAGTCACTACCAAAAAATTGTTCTTGAGAAGCAAATCCTAATGATGTCAGCCTATACTTATTGTTACCATAAAAAGTTTTGTGCCTTCATTCAGCAAACATGTATTGGTACTCCTTTAGCTGGGCGCTCTTTAGATAAGAGCCAGAGAGAGAAACGTGATTTGGTCTTTGACCTCAAGGGGCACCCAAGATAACGCGTAGAAGATAACTGTAGTAAGTGCCAATGCAGAGGATGTCACGGAGCAGTGAGGGGTGTACAGACAGATGTGGTCAAAGAGATCTGACAGAGGAGACAAAGTTGAGAAATGACTCGGGAAGGGCATGGCAAGCAGTCTGGCTATTACCTTTGAGGTCCCACTAAATATAAGTCATAGGCCGGTAGAGGTTTTAAGCTGAGAAGTACACAATACAATTTCAATTTCAGAGAAGACTGGAAGGGAACACAGCTGGGGACAGGGAGAGAGAGAGAGAGAGAGAGAGAGAGGGAGAGGGGAAAAAAGGAAGACCACAACAAAGCAAGAAGTAAGAAGGTTATGAAGCAAGAAAGTGGCAATGAGAGTGCAAAGAGAGAGGCATAGAGGGGATGAGTTTGAGAGGCATTTATAAAGTAGAATTCACAAGACATAATAAAAATAATACAGAGCATTTCTTCGTGCCTGGTGCTGTGCTAAGTACTATCTTCACAGCAACTCAGCAAAGCCAGTATTTTACAGTATTTACAGCTTCTTTAAACCGAGACTTCAAGGCATCATTAGCCCTCAATTACATAGCTTATATGTTGGTGGGAGGATTTGAATTCAGGTCTGTGTGGCTCCAAAGACCTGGCTCCTAACCTGAAGAGGACAGGACCCAGGATATTGCCAAATCCCGCTTCTCAGACAATGGAGCAAATGGCAATAACCAAGATAAGGAACCCACAAGCAGGAGAATTTTCAGAGGGTGTCAGTTTGGGATTGGTTGAATTTAAGGTCCCTACATGGTGTCCACTATGTCCACTGCTGTGTCTCCAATGCCTCGGACAGAGTATGGCTCGTAGCAGCTGCTCAGTAAATGCTGGGTAAAGGAATAAACCCATGGGCTGCAATGCAGCAGGCCATAGAAAATTCAGCTCTGGGGTTGAGGAGAAAGTGGGACTTAAAGACAGAGTTTGGGAAGCCTTTGTACACCAGGGAGCTAGAACCTTGAGAATAAAGGTGAGGGCAAGTTTGGTGCCTGGGGGCCCCTAAGGAGTGGGCAAGGGAAAAGACACCAGAGAAGAAAATTATTAAGAAGTGATCAGACAGGCACTACCTCCTGGAAGCCAAAAAGAGTTTAAAACAGAAGAAATTGGCAAAAGGATGAAATGATCGATGAGGATGAAAAATGAAAGGCAGCCGAGGCATTTGAAAACTGGGCTGCCTTGGCAACAGAAATTGGGGCAGATGATGGAGGCAGGATATGGATGCAGAAGGCAGACAGAGCTATCAGTTAGAACACTTTTGGCTGCAAGAAAAGGGACATTTAACTCAAAGTGGCTTTAAACCCAGGGCTTATGTTTCTCAAATACTAAGAGTCCGAAGGTGGGTTTGGGACTGGACGATGTTGGGACTCTGCCTGCCTCCAGTTCATTTCTCTGGGTCTCTCACTCATGGTCCAAACCCCAAGTCCTCACAAATTCAGTTCCCACAGCAAAAGGGGGGAGATAGGGATTTCTCCTGTGTGTTTTGTGTCTCTCTTCTCGAGGAGGCGCATTCCCAGAAGCCTCCTGGCACACTCCCCCCTACATAGCATTGTCCAGGAATGGGTCGCTTGTTTGTTCACCACCTGCAATGGTGGCAGAGAAACAGGGTGGCCAGCATTTCTGACATTATAAGAGATTTCAGGCTTGCTGGGCAGGGACACTGGGTAGACAATTGGTGTCTGCTACTAGAATAAAAGGGAAGTGATGGACTAGCGCACGTGCTTTCAAGGAGATGGCTTCATTCAGAGGAAAGTTCAAAGGCTGGGAGATTGCTTAAGTGGAGCAAGGATATCTTTGAGATCAGGGATTGCAGCAATTATGTTGTGTGGTCATGCTCTCTTTCTCCTTTTACAGGACAGAGGAAAATGAGTGACAAGGAAGCATTTCCCTACTTCATGCACAGCATGCAGGCCACATCTCGTTTTCTCACAAGGAATATCAAAGGGGACCACGAAGAGGCCACCACCAGTTACGATTACGATTATGGCGAGCCCTGCCACAAAGCTGACGTGAGGCAAATCGCCGCCCAGCTCCTGCCTCCTCTCTACTCACTGGTCTTCATCTTCGGCTTCGTGGGCAACATGATGGTCGTCCTTATCCTGATAAACTGCAAGAAGCTAAAGAGCATGACTGACATCTACCTGCTCAACCTGGCCATCTCCGACCTGCTCTTTCTTTTTACCCTCCCGTGGTGGGCCCACTACGCCACAAATGAGTGGGTCTTGGGGAACGCAATGTGCAAGCTATTCACAGGACTCTATCACATTGGTTATTTTGGAGGAATCTTCTTCATCATCCTCCTGACGCTGGACAGGTACCTGGCTATCGTCCACGCAGTGTTCGCTTTGAAGGCCAGGACAGTCACCTTCGGGGTGGTGACCAGTGGGCTCACCTGGGGGGTAGCCCTGTCTGCCTCTCTCCCGGGCATCATCTTCACCAGCTCCCAGAAGGAGGACTCCATTTACTCCTGCGGCCCTTCCTTTCCACTAAGATGGAAGACCTTCCAGACAGTAATGAGGAACGTCTTGGGCCTCGTCCTGCCCCTGCTCGTCATGGTCATCTGCTACTCAGGGATCCTGAAAACCCTGCTTCGGTGCCGGAACGAGAAGAAGAAGCACAAGGCTGTGAGGCTCATTTTCGCCATCATGATCGTGTACTTTCTTTTCTGGGCGCCCTACAACATCGTCCTTCTGCTGAGCACCTTCCCCGAGTTCTTTAACTTGAGCAACTGCGAGAGCTCCAGGCAACTGGACCGTGCCATGCAGGTGACGGAGACGCTGGGGATGACGCACTGCTGCATCAACCCCGTCATCTACGCCTTCGTGGGCGAGAAGTTCAGACGGTATCTCTCGGTGTTCTTCCGAAAGCACGTCGCCAAACGCCTCTGCAGACACTGCCCCGTGTTCTACAGGGAGACGGCCGATCGGGCGAGCTCCACGTACACCCCATCCACCGGGGAGCAGGATGTCTCCGCTGGTTTATAAAACGTGTCCTCATTTCCTTGCTGTTTCTAAAGGGAGAGAAAAACCACGCTGGGGAAAGACAATTGATATAGGATAACAATCTTCAAGGGATCACTGAAGACTAGAGGCCTGTAAAGCAGGTACCCAGGGACCTGAGGGGGTGTGTGTCCCAAGGCAGGCCATGCCATTCCTTGTGCATGTGGCGCATGCTCAGGGGATGTTCCCTAAAGACTGTGGCTCAGAGCGACTCTCCAGCAAGCTGATCTCAGTTCCTGGAAAGTGCCTCCTCTCTTAGTGCGCATGCTCTTTTTCCAGTCTCCACCATGTTATCACTCGCTCTGTTTCTAGCTCGTGTAATCGAGGGCCCAGCTGAAGCTCAGGGGGAGGACAGGACATGCACAAGGTGAACGGAACTGAGGGCGAGTGGGGTCAGGGCCCAGTGCAAGGAGGAGGGAGAAGGGAACCCGGCCGAGCTAGGATCGGTATGAAGGGAACAGGTTCACTCACTCAGCCCGGAAATGGTGCTGGCCCTTTCCATCCCCCTGAATTTAAGCATGAAGTCTTTGCCATATCACAGAGAGCCTGGGAACTGCAATAACCTTCTGGGAGCTTTGGTTGGGTCCAGTGATTCTCTTCTGTATAAGCACATGATATATTTTTGCTTCATTATCGTTTATATGGCAACCACATGCCCTGCATTTGAAATCTATTAAATACCCCGTCTCTTTATTCACCTGATGGTTAGGCTGTATGCCCCTACATAAAGTTCATAAACTTTTTAAAGTAAAATATTCATACTCTATGAGCCACCGTGAAAAGAAAACAAACACGCCCTTGTTTGCTACTTCCAGGGAAAGGGGAAGGTTGGAGGAAGAGCTTATGAGAAGGAAGTGGAGAAGAGGCTCCTCTGCTGAGAGTGGCGAGGACACTGAGAGGCTGGGAGAAGCCATGGCAGAAATGCTTCTAGAATCAGCTAAGAGGAGACTAGGGAAATTGGGACATGTTGGAACAATGCAAAGGCCTGGAGTCTTTGGGTCTGGATGGTACTTGTCTCACGGTTGCTGTTCCTGCTTCCAGCGCCCCTTGTCCTCTGTATTTCCCTACAGGCTCCATCACAGGACTCTGGGCCGTGGGATCTCCCTACTCCAAAAACCAGTTGGTGGAGGCTCAGGAGGGCAGACCAGGGGAGAATGTAAAAGAAGCTGCAAGACTAGAACCCCTTAAGGGCCAGGGAGAGGCCCTTAATCAATCAGTAGGTCCTGGGGCAGAGAAGAAGCCTGGAGATGTGCTGGCAGAAGGCCCGGTGTTGGAAATGACTTAATCACACATCGGGCCTGTGAATCTCAGTGTCTTAAGTTTGCAGGCAAGAGGGTCTAGATGAGGAAAACTAGATAGACTGAGAAAAAAATATTTTTTCCAAACAACCTTCCAGCACCTCACTTTTGAATACAGGCATCCAGTTCATATATTAAATAAGCAAACAAATAAAAAACAAACAAACAAAAAAACCGCTGTCCTCTTTGTGGAAATAGTAAAAAGAAAATTAAAGCTGAAAATGGCAACTTGCAAATTTGGCAGAGTATCATTTTGAAGAGTTACCATCATGCCAAGCCTGAAATACAATATTAGTCATGAGGTGATTCTCGTTTTGAGCTTAGAAGTTGGTAGCACATAGTATGTTCGGAGAGACAATGATTCAACCAGTCCTGGATCTCCAGGGAGTTGGAAGTCTGTGACCTGTGAGCTTATCAGCTTACAGTGATGAGTGATGCAGCATCTAAAGAATACCATTTGGAGCACAACACAACACACATTCCACAACCATCATCTCAACCTCCTTTCTTGGCTCAGGCTTGCTGCCAAACCCTTTTCTTGTGCCACTATGAAGTCATGAATTTACTCATACGTGATAGCTACATTGCAATTCAGCTGTTCTTCCTGATACTCAAACGGCCCCACGATTGGCCAGTGAGAACTCCTAAATCAAGTAGGCTCCTAAATCAAAACTTAAGTCCTATTTGTAAGCGCGTGGAGTCAGAGAAACTACTTAAGTAAATGAAGGCTTTCCTCTCTGCTGAGCCCAAGTAAAACATGTTCATACACATCACTGGTAATATAACCGAGGCTAGCAGGAAACCCAAGGTTTCTAGGGCCAGGCAACTTGGGCACTGGAAGTTACTAGGTTTACTTTTTTGCCACATGGTTACAAAAGAGTTCAGAAAAAACTAGAGAGGGTGGGGGTGGGGTGGTAGGGTAGGGTGGGGTGGGGGGAAGCTTCACCTTCAGACATTTACATTATCCTAATGGCTGATTACATTAAACTTTGTGTAGATGATAATGAAATGTAAATACTGTTTTAAAAACTATGATCTGGAAAATAACCAGTGTTCCAAGTGTTGTTTATAAACCGTCTCTTCTGTAATCTGGCGACTCCTCACCCTTCACAGCCTGTCCCTCCTTCCCCTGGAATTGCACACACGTGTCCACATGGCTTGCCCGCACCCTACAGGCTGAGCACCCCTTCGCGCCCGTCCACGGCACGTGCCGGCCAATGGAATGTGAACAGAAGTGCAGCTGCCTCATCCAAGAGGTTGTAAAAGTGGGCCTCCGGGCCTCTTGTCCTTCCCTGCTCAGCTACAGGGAAGCCCCATCCCTGCGGCGACTCCTCCCGCCCAGGCTAGGGACAGGGAAAACGGAGGGGGCGGGGCGGGGGCGGAGCCGCTGCCTCGTGGGGGGCGGGGGGCAGCAGAGATGGAAAGATCATCATTTCAGGGGGTCATGTTTGCTGTTTTAAATCACCGAGTTTTGAAGGTTGTTTGCAAAGAAGCACGAAAGCTTATTAATACATATAGTATATGGTGACGATAAATAAAATTGGACCATTAGTTTTTCTCATCATGGAATGCAATACAACCAACACATTAGCAGATCTACCACGTGGCACGTGGGGCTGGGTGCACAAAGATGGGTGTGTTCATTCCGGGGGCCCTAAGAAGCGCCAAGCCCTGGCACTGCTGATGGAGTAGAGAAGGCGAAACAGGTGAGTTGCAGCACACTGGGTGAAGCAGGGGAATAGAGGTCTATGGGAAATATTTTGCAAGCCCAGAAGAGAGAGTGACTAACTTAACAGAATACCTGGAATAACAGCCATAATAGAATTTTGTTGCCACCAAAAAGCCTGCCATTTAGAAGCTGCCAACCATTTCCATTTGTGGAAACGGAAACCTCAAGTCTCCTTGGCTCTGGGTAGGATATTTGAGTGATCTGAGTTAAGTAGACACAAGGCAAAGAAAGATCATGATTTCAAGGGATCAATGTCTTATGACTTTTTTTGTGGAGGGGAGGGCTTGTTATAGCCCAACCTATCCCTTCCCCCCACCGCCCCCCGCCACACCTCACACCTCTCCCATCCCCCAATTTTGATACTCAAAGCAGCTGGGGAAGTTTGCATGATTATGCAGGAAGGCCCTGCAGTCTCCTGGGATTAAGCCATCAAGCCTCTATTCTTTCTCTTTTGCTTTTACTCGTTATTAAAACCTCCCTGACTCATTATTGCAAGGTGCTGAAAATAGATGATAATTAATACTTTAAAATATCACCTTAGGTGTGAGACTAAAGCAAAAAATGGTTGTCACAAAATTTATATTTTGACTACAGCATTTCCTAATATAACCCATGTAGATAGTTTGATTAAATGTCATAAGTACGTGGAATCTCAGGTAGCCACATGAGATTTTGCTGGTTTGTCCAGAGTGATTCCCCGATGAATCCCAGAATGATTTGATCAGTAACTGGAAAAATATTTGCAAGCCCCCTTCAGGGAATGGTGAGAACGGGGAGAAATTCAACTTCCCCAAGTTGAATTCTTGATATTCTCACAAGCAGTGTGGACAACCAAAGCTATAGG